>WYDF02321341.1:0-14407 GCA_009867245.2 Adranes taylori
TACGATTTATTCAAGTTTGAGAATACAATACTGCAAAGCCAATATGTTTATATAATTTTATAAATTGAAACTGCAAGGAAATAAATTAATAGTAAACTGAATCACATACATTTGCCAATTTTAACGAAAAAAATGTGCAGTAACTACTTTGCAACGTAACTGTTTTTGTACGTACTAGTGATAAGTGTGAGCCGACTTGAGGCATGTAAGAACGCGTTGCAAAACAAATAATGAAATAGTTTAAAATTTTTTATGGATTTAAATATCTATTCCTGTTAAAAGGATTTTTCTTTTTAAATCATATTATTTGATAATATTAACATAATTATATATCTAAAATTTGGCGGCACACAAAAGTGCCGCGGCACAATGGTTGAGAATCACTGGTCTAGATATTAATCACCAGGCCTTTAATCTGCAATTTAATTATTTTTTGCTGTAATTAACATTTTAAAGAGTAATGTTCCACAACGTAATTCTGAACAATTTGTGAAGAAAGAAAACTATAACTAAATATAAGAGCATTAATGGGGGAGAGCGGGGAGTCGCATGTAGAGATAATTAGGGGGTACTCGAGCGAGAGACGAACTGCGATAGTCGGGGATTGGCATCAAGATAGCAAGGGTGGCTAGACTGTTTTGAACTGAGAGTATTGGAAGATTAAGAGAATCTTGGTTAAGCAAATAGAATGATTTACGTTAGGTAAATATACATTAATTATTATATAGGTGACTTTCTATAGCTGTAAGTACCCTCAACCACAGATCCCGGTAGAACCCCCTATATATCTTGCGTGGGGTGGAACAATTGGTGGAGGCGCTAATAGGTAGTGGGTATTTTCAGGTCGTAACATAAGATAGTCATTTAAATTTAATGGTCAAATTATAAGTGGCCCATTTTTACTTTCATACCGGAATACTATATTCCGGAGATACCGGAATTTAAATTTAACTACACTCTTGGTCATTCTCACGTCAATAACAACATATTGTTAAATATCCGGGGTCGGCAAATACGACTCTTTCTCTGTTTCTCTAACTGACTTTTGAAAATTGATTCCAGAAGCACAGTATGTTCACTTAAATGAAGCAGATTGTTGATTATTATACTTTCAGTTTAATTTTTAATACAAATTAAAATAACTATCATTTCTACATAATGTCATGTCGACTGACACTAAATGTCTCGTGATTGATATAGAATTATTGTGTGACGGACCTGAACGTGCTATTTACATTAAATAAGTTTCGAAACTTACTTCATAGTAATTCTCCCGTATAGAAAGCATTGACATATCTCTCCAACAATCCATCTCAATGTGGATTTTCCTATATGAAAAAGTGCTTTCGCAAACCTTTTTTACATCCTCTCATTTGGATAATTCCTTTTATCATGTAATATTTTAGCAAGCATTATATTTGGCTTCTAGTTTGCTTACGCAAAATATACGTAATATCTTTCTGCGTTTATTCAAGCATAAAACAGAGTTGAAAAAATAGATTAATTTGATTAATGTTTAGAGCACTTTAATTTTTAGACGTATGAAATGTTAATAGGTTAATAAAATAATATTCATTAATTTAACATTGATGAAATGACATATGTTAAGCTGTGACAATATTTTCCTAGTCATAATACGGTAAGTGGTAAGAAACTTTCGTAACCGTTTTGTTCGAAACAATGGTTTGAAGCAGGCGCGTATGCAGGAGGATGTTTTGTGGTGTTTAAGCAAATTCCTCAAATCCATTTACTAAACCCAAACTTCTGGTTATATTAACTTCTAATACAAAGTTATCAAAGGACATCGGAACATGTATGGCTTTACTCAAATACTATTCCATTAGGGTAAATTGAATTCGCAAAATTCGATGGCAACGCTGAGGCATGACTAGAATATCGTGATACTTTCAATGCTTTGATGAATGAAAATAAGTGGTTTTCTATTCAGAAATATCATTACCTTCTCTTACAGAAAAGACACTCACAGATTATAAAATATCTGAGATATTTATGATTTCATCAATAGTGGAAAGGGGAATGCAGCTTGTCACTCGATTGCATGTAAAATTTGATTGGAGAGCTTCCTATACTAGATCTAGAAGTATAGAACCGTAAACTCTTGGCAGGGATGTTATGCGAAATTATTCCTTAAAATTCGCAACAGTCAAAAGGACGTCACTTATTTGAGGAAAATTCCTTTTTCCAAGATTTTCCAGCTTTTCAAAATAACTTCTCACAACAAAAACAAAACTATCAGGTAAACAAGACCGCGAAAAGGATGGTTATACCCAGTTACGCCGGTAAAGCACCGCTGTCAACTCTTCCGGGGCATTTTCGGCGACAGTGATTAACGTTAATACGCTCCGCACTTTTCCACAGACGTCACAACAACACCAGCTTCAAAATCCACATCACCGACTAAACCGAGCAATTTTTCTTGAAACTTATTTAGAATATATATCAAAATTCGTAATATCTTAGTTCGCTACATTTTATATTTTTGATTTTATTTTAATGGGAAGAAATACGTCCTAAATTTTCCTGCATTATAATTAGAGCCAAATAGAGAAATGTCAGTCCAAAATAATGAGCGATAATGAGTTTTAAATATTATAAACAATGAAATACAAGTTATGAAAGCTCATATCCAAAAAAAAAAAAAAACGTTTGGCTACTTCGAAAATTTGTTATTTTCTATTGCTATCCTATTCATTTATATATATTATTATTTATGTATATTTATACAATGGGCCGGATTCAATAAATCAGCCCGACTTGAAAGAACATTAAGAATATGAGAATATGAATATGAGAACCAAAAATTTTCATGAATTTTACATTTTGTCATATACTTGTCCTTATAGTACATGAAAATCCAATGCAGTGGTAATTTGATTGCTAGAGGATGTATTCATTCAGTAAAAGGTAGAAGACTTCGTTAAAAAATATTAAAACAAATCAATTTACTCACAACTTATACTTATGTAGTAAGTAAAGTTTTTGCAATTAATCATTAATTAATTAACTAAATTAGTAACAAAATATACATATGTATATAAAATGCGAAACAAATTAATAAACAAAGCTATACTACGTTCCGTTCAAATCTCATTATATTCATGCAGTTATTCATTTTAAAAGTATTTTAATAACTTTTATTTAAAGTCAAATATTACCTGTAGTGAGAAGGTAATAGCAGCGAAAATTTCGTAGGCCTTTATCCAATGCACGTCGGTCTCCGGTCGGAATGGAGATAGAAGAGAATTTAATCCGAGAAGAGGTACTAGAAGCAATGTTGCCCTAAAATAGCAATACAAATATGCATTAAGCAAGATTTAGGTCACCGTATCTTCATAAACAGCGCTATTATATATTTAAGTTTAGAAAATCTTAACAATGTGCAACTATATGCTATAAAATTATAGAAATTGCAGTAAGCTAAAAGAAGATAGTTTGAATTTTGCGAAAAGTTTCAAGTATGAAATCATTTAACTTTAGAAATTATACTCATAGAATTAGGTTTATAGTTTCCGTAAAGTTACGGAATGTTTATATTAATTAATTTCTGAAAATTTGAACAATTTATATTAAGGCACAATCACGATATAAACAAGATATATATATATATATATATATATATATATATATATATAAGTTAAACATGTTATGTTCAAGTTGAACATAACATTTCACTGTTAAACTATAAAAATTACAAAAACTAAATCGTGACATATTTGAGCGAGAGAACAGGGTGTTTTCGAAACGCAAAATGGATTTATAAAGGGAAGAGCCAGAACTGATAATCTAGTAGTCCTGATGAATCAAGAGTTGTGTGCAGGGAAGAAATTAAATATGATGTTTCGGGATTTACATAAAGCATTTGACAACATAGTGAGAGGAATAATATGGATGAGGATGCAAGAAGTCGGAATGTCATGAGTACATGTCCGATTTGGAGAATTTATTAAGAAACGGACAATGTGGAGAGATAACGCTTGGGAAAAAGAAGGTTGGGATATGTGCATGATTTTGTGTCTATGGTGAAAACGAAAGAAGACATGAAAGAAATGATTGAAGCGGTGAAAAAATGTATGGAGAACTTTTTCACCGAGGTGGGAGGAACAGTGAAAAAGAAAAATTTGAGTTAAGAGAAAATGTGATTGAAATTGTAAAAATGTATAAGCATTTCCATTTTACGTTAGATTATAATGGGAATGCAAAGAATATTGTTGATTGTGATTGTGAAAACAAAAAGAACAGCAGTGGAAAGGTTAAGATGCGTGTAGAGAAGGAAATTTTGAGATTCCGTGAGAATGAGAATCACAATAATGGAATACTATGTGTAAAGTATATTGTTATATGGAGCGAACGTATGGAGTGTAAATGAAAGAGCGGAGATGAAAATGTTGATATGTCGAGTGTTGAGGAGAATAATTGGAGTAGGAATATCAACACCGAGTGAGATAGTTTTGCAACAATATGGAAGTATAAATATTGGAATAAAAAAGTTTGTAAAGTATTTAAGAAAGCTTATGTTGAATGACAATGTAATGTTGGTGAAGATGATTTATTTTAAAAGGCTCGGAGATGAAAGAGGTGGTTGATGTATGAATGAATAGGCAAGAGAAAGGAAAAATGTGTATGAAAGAATCGGATGGTCTATGGAAAGATGCTTCGAGAAAATGTGTGATGTGGACAAAGCTGTCAATGAAGTTCAGATAAGGATGAATGATACTAAGGTGTAAGAAACATGTAAAAAATGGAATACCAATACAATGGGGAGGGAATACCAAGAAAACAATGATTGTGAGAATTTGATGTGGGAGCGAGGAAATGGGAAGCATGTATTGGATGGATGAGAGTGAGGTAATAGGTAGAACATGTGGAAGAGATGAGGATTCCACTAGGAGAATGCGTGTACGGGAATGAATAGGAGTGACGCAGAAAGGTGTTTGTAGGGCAATGTAAGAGTATATTTGAGTGGATAGATAAAAGTTAGAGGGATACTGAAAAGTATTATTGGCGAGAGAAGAATGAGGAAATGGCATCAGCAGAATGAAATAAAGGGAAATATGACCTATTCCTTCTAAGAGAGGAGTTAGGGTAGATTTTGATTTGGTTTGTTGTTTATTTTGTGAGTGTTTATTTTTGTGTTTCTTCTGTTTGTGTATATTGACTTTGGTACCTCCCAATATGACGTTCTACCTTTGTAGTATGTGGTAAGCAATTGTAGTCCATTTTTCCTAATTCCAATGTTTTGCATCTTATTTCTAAATAAGTCGCAGGTTACACAATTGAATGAATATATCGAATAAAACGGGTAGAATTTTTGGGATTTAGGCTGTTGTGCAGTTGGACTATATTTCCTGGAAATTAGTTTTAGGTTTAATAGTAATGAAATTAATAATCTTAATAACATGAAAACTACCCGTCGACAAATGTGTTGTATAATTTAAACAACGCTGAATTGCCTAACATTGATTACTTTTAATGCGTTGGCAAAGAAATTTCTCCTCGTTCTGTTCTGCTATTTGAACTCTGATGTGAGTCAAAATAACCTAACTTTCTCCCGCTTGTTTAAATTTAATAACTCAGTTGTCGATACTTGGACTAGCACCCTCATTAGTATAGCGGTCTGCCTGACCGGAAAATGGGAGGACCGGGTTTAGAACCCGGATGAAGATGGATTTTTTCTGGTTCCAAAAATTATTAATTTGTCGACTATTAATCTTAAAGGTGTTTGTTGTGCGTTAAGTTCACTACTTATCATGATGATTTTAGATGTTAGTAATATTTTGGAGTTGAAGGCGTCTACAGATATACCTCTTCGAAAGATTTATTGATTGGGACAAGTATGTGCCTATAATATTTTTACTAGGCTTCAATACTTTCCCGATGAAACTTCATATATACTTGATGAGATTTTGTTACTGCATTCAGTTATAGCCATTCTGACGTATTTTATGAATAGTGACGCCAGTATAAATTTGCTCTTTAGTGGTCTGTTCGTTACAGTTTTGGTTAACATTGCCATACTATTGATTTGGACTTGCCTAAATTATAGGTTTGTTTGTTTTGTGCCAGTTATAATTTAGGAGAAATAAATCCAGACATGTTTAAAATCTTGACATTTTGATTTGATGGCTTTATTAATACTTAATGAAACCATCAACTCACAGTTAAAAGTGTATAAGAAGGAACACTGAATAGAAAATTTAAACTGGCACGAAACTGAAAAATTGAACAAATTGCTAATCTAAAGAAAAACTAGAGGAGATGCGGACTAAGAACTAGGTGAGGGTAATGTTCCAAGGAACCAGGGAAATCAAGAAAGGTTTCCGGCCAAAAACAAGATTTGTAAGGACCAAGCTGGTAACATCGGAGATGAGAGCGGGATAATGGAAAGATGGGTAGAATATTTTGAAAACTTTCTGAATGCTACAGAGAAGGGAACCCGGGAAACACCAGATCAGATGGACGACGCTGGCGAAAATGGGGTTGTCCCAGAAGATTGGAATACAGCGGTACTCTGTTCCATCTGCAAAAAGAAGGATAAGATGATTTGCAATGACTATCGTGGGATATCTCTTTTGAACGTTGCATGCAGAATCTTTTCGAAGGTACTGGTAAGGAGACTTGAGACATATGCGGAGACGGTATTAGGCGAATACTAGTGTGGGGTTAGGCACAACACGTCAACGTTGAACCACATCCTGTCATCCTGTCATTACCTCTTATTCTGCAGAAGTGCTACGAGCATAATGTCAGCGTATACCAACTCTACATTGATTACAAAGAGGCATATGATAGTGTCAGGAGGTCCAAGCTGCAAGTGATATTGGAAGAGTAAGAGTGGCAAAAACCTCATTAGTCTGGCGTGTATAACATAATGTTTCACTAGGGCCAGAGTCAAGATCCACGGGCACTTAACAAGCGAATTTGAGATGCGAAGAGGGCTGCGACAAAGAGATGCACTTTCGAAGACCCTCTTCAATGTCTGCTTGGAGTATGTCATGGGCGGATCCACTCAACCCACGAGAAAATATCTACACCAGATCCCTTCAGTACATAGCTTTCGCAGATGATGTTTTCCTTCTTGGTAGAAGCTCGATAGCATTGACAGAGGCGCTGCAATATATGAGTCAAGGTGGGAGGCGCTTACATGGTCGGCACGAGAGAAAATCAAAGGTTCTGTGCGGTGAGTCACTTGGAATGAGAAAAAGAAAGGTACGAGAGAGTCGGGGACTGAGAACAACGAGATGAGTACAGAGATAAATGCTCCAATTACCACACGTAACAGATGCTTCTATACTTTTAATAAGCTACTGAAATTCTCAACCCTCTATAGAAAACACAAGCTCATCGTGTGTCGCTTCATAATTCGACCAGTGGTGCTATATTTATGTGAAACTTGGACGCTCACTGAACCTGAGAAGAATCTGCTCCGGGTGTGGGAAAGAAAGATGCTGCGAAAGTTCCTCAGAGCGATTTGTGAAGATGGCGAGTGGCGCATTCGAACCAACCAAGAAGTATTTCAGCTCTACGGTGATATTGACCTGGTTGCTGAGATGAAGAAAAGACGACTGCTGTACCTAGGTCATATTATAAGTATGGAGGGACATAGAATCTACAAGAAGACTTTCGACCAACAACCGGAGGGCAGAAGGAAGCCAGGCAGTCGAAAGAAGAGGTGAATTGATGACGTCAGAGAGGATGTGCAGGGTAGGGGATCCGGAGCTGGAGAAGATGCGCTGCAAGGAAGGAAGAATGGACGGCTGCTGTAGGAGAGGTCAAAGTCGTACATGGACTGTATCGTCACGAGAGTGAGCAAATCTAAATCAATAATATAGCAATCTCGTCCAAAACTTACGTAGCAAATTTATACACACACATACAGAATCTGCATGCAATTAGAAAACCAAAACTGGTAGCTGTCATATACGAAATTCCTTCAAGAATTTATCTACATTGGTTAAGAAAGCGCAGTAGCTCAAACTACCTGAAACACAAGCCATATTAATAAATTTAGAGACAGTACGTGCTATCCCATATATACTCTTAGCTAGTTAACGATTAATCTTGTAAAAAAATGTATATATAATTCGCCATTTTTGAAGTTCGATGCAAACATTTCTCTGCAATACCAATTTCCAAATGTTTCAAGCACCTCCAATATATCCAATATTTACTTCGTTATTTATCGCTTATATAAAAATGAGTAGAGTCTAACTATAGTTTTATATAGTTGGAGATTGATGGAGGTTGTAATATAACATGATTTCAATGCTCAAGAATTTTCTTAAGTCATCCAAAAATGAAGTTAATGATATTAACCATTTTGGTCAAAACAAAGAAGAATCATGGATTTTATGATTAAATGAAAGGGTCAAGCTTATCACTTGGAACAATTTATATTTGCAATTTTTTATACTTGTTTAACATTTTTTCCTTTGTGTGTATATATTTTGGTGTGCACAATACAAAAAATAAAATGTAAAAAGTATTTGATGCAGCATCCCCACAATAACTTATAAAATATAAATTTATTATTGATCGAAGATATTAAAACCTACTTACATTTACCCAAATTCAATTAAAAACTCCCTTGTTTGACGAAACTGTTAAACGATTCAAGATAATTAAAATATCATACAATATGAAAATTGAAATTGATGACGTTTTAATGGGTCGCAGCTAAGGTTAAAAGATAATATACCTCTTCGTGAAAATTTCCGGCGTATATTAAGTTAGCGTGTTTAAATAATAAATATCGATTACCTAAGCGCTTGCATGGATACACCGGACGCTGCAGAGCCGCCTTGAGGTTGCATCCGCAATTTCACGTATAATACGCGTAATATGTTGAAGAGGAATATCAGATTTAGCCCTAGTGTACAATATACGGGAATTTGTAGGATCTTCATGTAACTTCCCTCGAACATCCAACAACAGCACCTACAGAAAATATTGAATAAATTATTTTTGTTTTGTAATAAAAGATTCAACTGTGATATTGCAATTGAGCTTTAATATACAATAATAAACATATAAATATTACTTTTAATTAGAAATATAACGACTATTATAATTGCAGAAAGTGGGATGTATTATCAAAGCAGTAAAGGTAGCCTTTAAAAATAGAAATAAAAGTGTTTATACTGGGAGGTGCCCTTCGAAGGATATCGAGGATATCAAATGGATAAAAAAATGGATGAAATTATTAAATGGATTAATGAGTGGATGTGTATGTTTCATGAAAAGGTTGGAGGGTATTTATGATTAAAATATGTAGGGTTAACATATGGTATTCAAAGTAAAATATAATATCCTTCATCAACCTTAAAAGTCTTCCTCTTTTGAAAATATTCGTACAATATAACTGGCCGTATTTTATTTATGACAGAACTTTCCATCCATTTAATAATTATACTATTTGTACTATTTGTTATAGTCATTTTTAATAGGACGACAGTAAGACCCAGGTAACACTGATGGAAATATACTAAAATTTTACAGATACTGATAGTCGGGATGTCTCGGTTTTGATACCATGTTGATGTCAGCAATGGATGACATTACTTCATAACGCCATATTGATACAGAAAAGCACAAGGGAAGATGATTCCATTTTAGCTTCTTGATCCAAAATGATAATATTTCTCCCTTCGCTTTCATGGCTATTAAAAACGTGAATACCGGAGCGGAAACTCTGACCACATTTCAAAGCTGTTTCATACCATAATACATCATTAGTCGTACACGTGGACTTCATGTCAAATTTAAATCTTCTAATATTTGACGATTCAGAAATTCCAAAAGGTTGAAATGTGATAGAAGTAAGACTGGATCCTATTTTAAATTGACTTCACAGACAATTTCCAAAATAAGTGAGACTTTCCAAAATATGCAGTTCATTTCAGGAGCTACAGACGCTAGCAATTATGGATTGGAAAAACTACTCTCAATAACAACACTGGTCGACATAATTCTTTCCACAAGATATCTAAATACTGCTTCTACTGAATTTTTGTATCCTAAATTCCAATATATAATCAGAATTTTTCCATCTGACACAGTTTCTGTGTGACAGCTGCTTTTCAAAAACTCCTTTTAATGTTATCTTTGCACTTTCATAGAAATATTTAACTTATATTTAGAGGTTTTATTCAACTCATATTTAAACGAATTATATGCTGTTTTACTCAGAAGTACAAGACGTGATTCGACATGTTTTGAGTAGAGGGACATGACGTAGCCTAGTTCCAACATACTCAGACCTATATTATCTGCCGTTGTGTTGCGTCAAAAGTGTCGGCAATATTATAGTGGACGTGAGCGTGTTAAAACGAATACATATTTCTTGTGCATTTCTTCCTAATTTTTCATTTCAAATTGTATTGTGTTTGGTGTAGTATTTTAGTCTTTTACTAGGAATAGAAAGTGCTTACATTATGCGGATAATTTCTGCTACATTTGACTTTCAATTCTCAGACGCGAAATTTCACGCCGGTTGTGCGTAAATGTTATGAACTTTAATTTGGCTGTCAACTTGGTGATTTTGATAATAGCTGGACACCGAATATATGCTGTATTTCATATGTTAGACTGTTGACTGGATGGAAAAATGATACACACCATATGCTGTTTACAATTCCTATGATTTGGAGAGATCAGAAAGATCACTTAAGAGATTATTATTTTTGTTTAACAAAGATTAATGGAATCACATCTAAAACAAAACATATAGAAAATGTTGTAGCAGAAGTGATGCTGCATAAATGAAGTCAGTGGTTCATCAGAACTTTACTTTCCGACTCAACAAGACCTTAATGACTTCATCAGGGTTTTAAACCTGTCAACAGCCATCAGAAATTTTAACTCCTACACTCAACGAATGGAATCTACTCCAAAAATATTAGAATAAGTTGTTATCGTAAACCTCATAGTGATTTCAAACACTACTTTTCTGAAGAAAATGGAATTGTGTTTTTGTGGAATTGTAATAATATTTCTTTTGTAATGGAAACTTTTGGGTATCAACATCGGCTAGATGAATTGGGTCTTTTAGAGACTCTTCCGAAGTTACTTTCAAAGCTGTGTTGCTACATATTGGTAATAAATTTCCATCACTACCTATAGTGCATGCCGCTGATATGAAAGAGACGTATGAAAATATGAAACTAGTGTTAGAGAAAATGGAATATGAAAAATATAAATGACATATGTGGTGATTTAAATGTGATTGTAAGGGACACTGCTAATGGGGAGCCTCATCATCTGCTACAGTAATGGCGCAAATTGATATCTTATTAATTACATAATAACACTGTCATCAGCAATCTTCTCGGGCGCCAGGTCCGTTTAAAGTGAGACCAAACTTCTAAATGTTCTTGACGTTCCGATCCTCAGAGGCTTTCTGAAGACCTAGTATGATCAGGTGTCCTACATCCTGCGAGTACCTGTAACTGCACTTAATTATACTGAGTGAAACAGCATTAAAGATTTAACAAAACCGTCTTTTGTTCTTTTGGACAAAACAGAGAAAGGAAATATAAATGCACAAATTAATGTCAATATATGAATATCAAATTAAATCAATTTAGAGCTTGGTTTAGAGCTTGGTTTGGTTTGCTTTAGAGCTTGGTTTGCAGCTTGTATACGAAATTATGCTGTTTTTTTTTGTGCAAATGGGACAGAAGAGTTAAAAAAATATTACGTTACAATCATTACGTGGCCGAAACGCAAATCCCTTATCTTGGGGAGAAAAATGTGGCACATGTCCCTTTAGTAAATCCAGAAAAAATATATTTACCTCCATTGCATATTAAATTGGGATTTATGACCAATTATCTAAAAGCGCTAGATAAAAACTCTGATGGATTCTTGTACTTAAAATCAAAATTTTCCTAAATCTGCGATGCTAAACTAAAAGAAACAAGTTTTAGCGGGCCACAAATACGATCTCTAATGACTGATGAACATTTCAATGTACCATTAAATCCACTAGAAAATGCAGCTTGGCAGTCATTCAAAAATGTATGTTTGAATTTTCTTGGAAATCATAAAGCAGAAAACTATCGTGATGTAGTGGCTAATCTTTTAAATTTATGAAAAGCTATGGAATGCAACATGTTCTTAAAAATGCATTTCTTAGACTCTCACTTATATTTTTTCGCGAAGCTGTAAGCGGCGAATTCGGCGAACTTTTTGATTGGTTAATTTTTACAATGGGAAAAAGCTACCAAGGCAAATAAGATTCTAACATGCTGGCTGACTATTGTTGGACTAGAAAGAGAGATACAAAGCACACTAGAAAATCATTAACTACCACTTTCTGAGTCAGTCAGAATGAAGGTATATCATTTTCAGTTATATAGCTAGTTACAAAAGTTATAAAAATTTCAAACGGGTAACAGAAAAATCCCCTGCCTGATAGGAAAAATCCGAAGCCAGATTTGTAATTAGTATTAAAAATACTTCCAGATTCAGTTGCTCTTCGTTTCGTGAAAGAAAGAAAGTTAATTTTTGTCGCGCAGTGCAATTCAATATCATATGGACTCACCAAGCCATTGAACTAAATACTCTATGGACATAGTGACCAAATTATTTCTCAGAAACAATAACTACAAATTTAGAATATTCTCAATAAACACGATTAGTTTTCAAAATGAACAAGTGATTTTCAAGCGCTCAAATGCGATAGGCCAATAGTAAATTTTGGAGGAATTAAGAAGAATCTCTTCAATATTGTAACACCGAAAGAAAGATGTAAAATAAATTCAAGTTTCTTTAACGATATTAGATAAATATACATGCAACAACATTGGATACATTCACTATCTTCAAACCTGGTAATACTTGACGACTAAGCTTACGCTCATAGCACGGGGCTATTAACATTCAGATGTCCGCAGGGCTGAAGAGGTAGAGAGAGCAATAGAAAAATACTTTTTCTAAGGGCTTCAATAAAAAAGTGTGGGATGGAGCGAGCTTTAGTACGCCAGGTACCCCGTTTGAGGGCAGCACAATTGATTCCTTTATATAAGCGAATATCTTACCAAGCTTTAGCTTATTACGTTCAGAGTTTTTGCAAATTACGCGATTAGTTTTACGCTTAGGGTAGATGATTATTTTTTACTGTTTAGAGTTATGTCAGGGGTTCCAATGTATGTATATAAATATTGTATTTTAATGGAATTAAAAAACCTTAGGGTTTTATTTATTTAATCCTCGGTATTTATTTATTTATAACGTTGGGCAATAATTTTATTTTCCAACGTAACTAATTTTCACTTTTATCAATAATTTAACAATAGATTAACTAACGTACGCATGCTGATTACAAGTTTTTATATTTATTTGTTGTTAAATAATAAAGTTTAGTGATGGCGTACTGACCTTTATTCTTTATGAATATTCTGATCTTTATGAAGACCGGCACTGTATTTTATTATATTATCCGCTAACCGATCTGTATTGAATCCTAGTACGAGTAGTTAGTCTCTTTTATAAATTAAATGTTGCTATCTATTTTATTTATTTCCGCCTGGAAGGGATACTTGTTGCCTAAAAGTCTCTGTATTTGTATTTCAAATAAATCATACCAAGTTAGTGTTTTAATACTCCCCAAAATACGTTAATCCAATATAATTGTAATAGTATGTGAAATAAATTGATAGATCGGTTGAAATTCTTGTGGTTAATCAATTAAAGGCTCTCATAAATTTGATCCAATTAAAGTGCAATAGCTTTATGGACATATTTCTTCCCCCTTTGGCTAAATAATTTAGGAATTCAGTTTACGCACTTAAGAAACCTTTTAATTTGCTCTACCATATTCGATTTCGGTTGCGTTGGATGGATTTTAACTGAAAGTAGAATTTATTTAGTCAGCCGCTTTATCACAAGACGCTTTATTGATTTTCAACGTGACAATATTGATACTCCATTATTACTTATTTAACTTCTTTAGCTCTTATCCAGATCATTGGGCTTCGACGAAGTTTTTCCAGCGCACTCTATTTCCAACGAGGACCTACAGCTCTGCAAAAGTCTTTCCTTCCTTCTTTGCCTCTTCATCCATAGTCCTTCTCCATGATGTCTTTCGTCTTCCACATTTCCTTTTTCCCTGTGTATTCCAGAACAAAATTTGTCTCTCCACAGCATCTTGATTTCTTTCAGAGAGTATGACTAAACCAGCTCCATTTTCTTCTTTTGATTTGAATGGAGATGTATTCTCTCGTCTAGTTCCAAAGATCTTCGTTAGATATCACATTTGGCCAGAAGGTTCGCAGAATTTTTCTAAGGCTGCAAGGCTGCAAGGCTGCAAGATTCAGGAAGAGCTGCAAGCTACTGGTGATTTGGTGATGACTTTCCAAGTCTCACAACCGTATAATAGCACTGCTTT
>WYDF02321352.1:0-14406 GCA_009867245.2 Adranes taylori
ATCCCACAGTTGTTGGATGCACCGGGCATCCTTCCTCTTTTGAAGATTCTCCACTTCCTACGTAAAACAAAAAAAAGTAACTTTGTGGTTTGGGGTGGTTGGTCATACATCAAGTTGTTCTTATTGTTAGATTCATCGGTGGCATTAATTTTAAGGTCCACAAATCCTTTTTCTCTAATTTCGTGCGCCAATTATAATTTTAAAAGACTGCATCGCCGTTTGAAACACTCAGTTGCCACTTTTGAAGCTTCTGTTCAAAATACTTTCTAGCAATCATTTAATGTTGATACCATTATCTTGTCTTTAGTCAATAAAGCATTTGTAATCTTTGCAGCATTTGTAATCTAATCCATCATCAAATATTTTTCTGTGCATTAACGATTGTGGGCGTCCTCTGTAGTACATCTAAAAATGATTAAATGGTCGTTGAATCAAATATCATATAATCAAATAATCACATAATCCAAATCTAATGGTTTATCTATCATTAATTTATCAATTCTTTATTTTTAAGTCCACAAATCTATCTCCTCTAATTTCGTGCGCGAAGGTAATAATTTTAACTGCTATTTGGAGCACAAAGATTTTGGGCGCAATCTGGCCAAAATTCGTTAAGCATTTAGTGTTCGCACTCTTATATCTTATTTGACCAATGAAGAATTTATACTGCAATCCGTAATCAATTTTATCCATACATCAAATATTGTGGGTGTCCTTCTCTACTACATTAAAACCTTCTTAAATGCAATAAAGTTTAAAGGTAGTCCTGATCTAGAGATTGTATCGAAGAAATAGACTTAGATGGCAAAAAGATTGAATAGTTGAACATTTAGATGCTACAATACCAAATGACAAGGCTGGACGCATTATATATGACCAAAAGTAATTTTAGAATTAAAACATTGAGTTTTCAAAGCGTTTTTCGAACCATTCCATAAACAGACCTGCGCTCATTCATTCGCTTTTATTTGCTCTTCAATGCACCGGAACTATTGAATGTTTTCTTCCTCTCAAACCGCGCCTTTAAAATGTTGTCACACAATAAGCGTTGCTGCACAATAATAAAATATCACCCGATCTGTAGCAACTTTAAACTAGCTATTTTATTTAGATCTTGGTATAAAAGTTCTGGCAGTATAAAGAAACGGACATGTTTCATCGGCATTGAAAATTTGGTTGGTCCGGAACATAACCCCTATTTTAGATTATTTTGGCTACTTTTGCTGAAAAACTTTTAGCAGCGTCTTTTTGAACTATTAGCAAATTCTGTTAGCTATCCATCACTAGCCGAAAATTCTCTTTTCTTATCTTGACGATTAATTGATGTGTCCGATATGTGCAGTTGCTTATAAATTCTTAGTGTCTTCTGCTTTATAGTATTTCCTTTTTAAGTTATTCTTTTCAGTTTCTCCATCCAAAGCATTATATATTTTTTTCATTTTTACTAACACTGAAAAATTGGGAGAATAAATTTAAAAATCTACCGCAATTGTGGCAGCTTGAAAGGATGTTGGAATAATGATTGAATTTTAACTTTAAATTAGGTACCGCTTCCGTAACACCTGGATGTTTATACGCGATCTGTAAACTAAATATAAAAATGAAAAGATTTAACATAATAACGTAGTTAAATCTGTCGCGATTTCGGATTGTTTCGGTATCAAATAACAATGGGCAAAGGACCAGCTTCCAGCTCATAGAATTATTATTGAAGAAGAAGAAATCAACTGTGGAAAGTAAACAAGGTGCTACCGTGCAAAACAAAATATGGAGCCGACGCCGTAGCTATGTGGATAAGATGCATAACTTCCACCGCAGAGTCCCGGGTTCGATTCCCAGCGCTGACAATGGTTTGTGTTGTTGATCGAATCTAGGCAATACACGAAACGATGTCAGTAACTAGAGAAGAATAACTATAATTTATCATGCATCTATAGGGGTAGATGTAAAACTTCGGTCCAGTATGTGCGGGTTGGCACGCACTAGTTACCAGTTAAGTAACCAATATGCCCTTAATTATGTGAATATTTAATTTACTAAATAATTAGTTAAATTGACTTAGAGCACTGCGTGATTTTTCGAGATATATTGCACTAACACATGGAGATTAAAATTAGGTAAAAAATTAGACGCGTGGTACTTAACAACAACGCTAAACTTAACTCGTTTATTCTTAAACATGATTAACAATATATACAAAATAAATTAATAACAAGCTTGGTCAAGTTGAAAATGAAATGATGAAAATCAGGTTTTCTAAAAAAGAATAAAAATATTTAAATTAGACATTAAAAGAAATATCTCATGATAAATTTGAAGTTCAATGAAATATGTTTTGAATAAGTAGCAGCCTATTCGACGCACCGATTAAAATGTATATAATCGGTGCGTATTATTGTATTGTTTATTGCATATACATCTGTATGTTAAAATAGCTACGTTTGCGAAATGTATCGCCATGTAACATAAATATATTTTGTTTTGTTTATCTTTTTAAAATATTATTGAAACAAATATGATGACAATCATTAGGTAATGACTTTGAAATAATTAAGAAATAATAATAAAAAAAACTGATATAGTTGAATGTAATAAAATGTATAAGTAATCTTCTAGGCTATACCGCAACGTGTATGGCTGGCTTCAAGCGGTTTCGCTTCCAATTAATTAAAAAATACGTATACTTTTCTTATTTTACAATCGTCATTTGCCAACTTTCGATACAAAATGGACTACGATATTGCTTAAAGGAAGGGTTCATTATTCAAACAAAGAATGTGACTATTTGATTTATGATTGGTAAGAAATCCTGATGTGAACGAGAATAGCTGGACTCATTAGAATTAGTTTTTACAGTTTCTAAATCTAATTTTGTTGTCAATATTACCGTATCTGCGCTTTCACATAAATTAAATACTTGTTAGAACATATGTGTACTATTTGACAAGGCTATATAAGCTCCATTCTACTCCCCCCCCTGCACACCACCCCAGCTCGCCTTCTTCTTTTCAATTCACGAATTATTTTATTACTTAAAACAGATTATCACATAAGCTTATGCTTATGGCCCCATAAGCATAAGCTTATGCTCCATATGCTTATGGGTCATTCCATGTCAAATCAACCAAAAAATTTCGAAATTGAACCTGACCATTTCTGGTTTCTATGAAACTTTCTGAGATTATTCTCCTTAATGATATAAATGAGAATATATTTTTTTTATCTTATTGGGTGTTGGTGTAGTTAATTTTTAAATTTTGGAAAAGTAGTCATTTTTGACATGCCTTCGCTTATTAATTATTGAATTACTCAAGTTCTATTAGGCCTACAGAGATGTTTGATACCTTATTTTAAAGGGAATTTCATAAGGTTTAATATGATATGCTACACATGAACATGTTTGGTGAAAAAAATATTTTTAAGTTTTCAAAAAAAAAATTTTAAGGTTTTTTTTCAATTTTGAAGAACCTAAGTTTAGTTTAGAAACTTAGTTTCTTCAAAATTTTTTTAAGGTTTTTTTTTAAATTTTGAAGAAACGAAGTTTCTTGCAGTGCTATAAGCTTTAAATCCTAAAAAATATAGAGTGGGATCTCCATGGAATTTATATTTCTAGATATGTGGATTTAACGGAATTATATATTTATTTTGTTTTCTTGAATATATTAAGGCTTACATTTTGATTAAAACAATAAATTGTAATAACCAAAACGATAACATCTAAACAAAATACACTAAGATCAGAAGAAAATCAGTAAAATACTTACTATAGTATTCAAAATTTCCATATTTACATCGTTTGTAATTAATCTAGTTTATTATGTTTGCTTCATTTCCGATAGAAAAACGTTTAAGTGAAATGAACGAAGAAAACCTGATATGATTTTGATCGTATCGTATTGCTTGAGACAAGAGTTGGGTTTTATTTGGTCGGCCCGCATGTAATGCGACGTTGTAATACTTGATGTAATTCGTTCTCCAAACAGATTGCCTGTCATTGAAGGTCATTTGTACATGTCTCATTAAAGTATCAATAATTTTATGACATGCAGTATTCATAGTTAACGAATTTCAACTTAAAAGACTCTTTTGAAAATCTTGCCGCTGACAATATTTTATGCTATGACTTTGTATTGTAAGCTTTATTACAAATATAGGGTTCCTGAAATTTAAGTTTTCGTTAAAAATCTCGTTTTGTAGTTCCATCAATTTTTAAGGTATTTGCTTCTGGTATGAACTGAATACAAAACAAAACGATTACAATGTAAGCTGATTTTAATAATCTAGTTTTACTAATTATATGGTCACGTTTCGAATTCTGGCTATAATGGAAGGAATCAGGAAGCATGTTTTTTAACGATGGTAGTAAAAACAAACAGTTCACCGCCATTTTACTCAGTCTAGTGTTCTAGGGTTAATCCGTCTGCGCATCGCTGACCCGCCCCCAGAAATACGTCATCTCCTTAATAAGCCAATCATAGAGCAGCATTCATGACGTGGACCAATCAGAACATAGATATTTGATGATGTGTCACTAGGAATTGCGAATTAACCCCAGAATGCTAGACTGACCAAAATGACGGTGAACTGTCTGCTTTATACTACTTATATTAATTGATACAAAGCATAAATAAATAATAATTGTTAAATATTCATCATCATCAAATAGCCCCTGATGTCCACTGCTGAACGTAGGCCTCTCGCATGTCCGTCCAAACGGTCCTGTTTTGCGCCACCTGTATCCAGTTCGTTACTGTTTTCTTGATGTCATCGGTCCATCTTGTTTGGAGGCCGTCCCCGGTTTCTATATGCTTATATTCGAGGTCTCCACTAAATATTTAAATATTAACATGCGCATAATAGTTCAAATTAATAGTCTTGAGTCTTGTGACGACAACGCGTTCTTTGCGTTGTCGCACTGTGACAGTGGCAGACGGTGTACGGGGCGTTCCTGCTTGGGGCGTCAAAATATGCGACGTACTCTACTACGATGATATGCTAACGGAACTCCCACACGCAACGCTGCTAACGCTGCTCCTAGCGACTGTCTCAAAAAATGGCGTAAACCAATATCTTATTTAATACTTTTAAAGTGAGACCGCACTTTAAGTGAGACCGCACTGACAATTAATAAATAAATGAATAAATGTTACTATATGAGCAACAAATTAAATGAATACCGCAATAATGGCGGTTAAATAAATAAAGCATCTAAAGCAGTCTATATACAGCGGTTCAAATGCTTATTAATAAAAACGGCGCATATGTTATAACCGCGGTTCTCTTGTGCATGAAAAGCAATATGATAATGCGGTGATAAAATAATGACGCGGAGAGCATGTAACAGGTATCCCTTATACAGCGGGACACCAGGGTAATATATCATAACAGTAAGGTAGCGGTATGTTCAAGCACACAACAGGACTAACGGAATAGGCACGTACCTCGGAAAAGAATTACTGTATTACTGGAACTCGTAATGAGAACACGTAATGTGTCAGTTGTAACTGGGATACGTTATAGCTGGGGACGTGTAACTGGGACAGTAACTTACAAGTCAGCAGCATTCAGTCTCGGTAGGGTGCAGATTAGCAAAGGCCACAAGACGTACATCGAGGTGAATTACACATGTCACAAAGTCTAGTGACTACTGAAAGTGAATCACAAATCAATAGTGTACACTCTCGGTAGGTTAAGGATATCCCATTAAGACGTGTAACGAGATGAACCACATACGTCACAAAGTCTAGTGCATATAGCTGACAATGAATCAAGTGCCAGGAGTATACACTCTAGAAGGATATGCAAGGGATTACTATTGAGAAACGAGATGAGGTGAAGCACACACGTCACGATGTCTAGTGCTTACAATTGGCTATGAAGCAAAGCTAAGAGTATACACTCTAGTATAGTATAGAAGGAAAATGCGATACGTAACGATGTGAAACACATACCTTACGATGTCTAATGTTTACAATTGGCTATGAAGCAAAAGCCAACAGTATACACTCTAGGTATAGCAGAAGGTTAAAGGAATAGGTAGGAGTGTGAAGCAAAGCTATTCAAAGACATGTAACACATGCATACGCTGTATCATACAGTATAACTGGGAAAGCTAATCAACACATGCAAGCACAATAATACAACGGAAAACAGTGTAAGCTAAATAGTATTGCTTACCCAAAACGCTGACGACTTTACGTAGAGCGATGGCTGCGACTGGCACTCATCTGACTGGTTTCGATGAGACAAAAGTAGAAATTTAATTCTAATGCTAAACCACACGCTCTCTTATGGATCACTGACTCCACAGAAATACACACAACTGAGTGTACGAGTGTGTGATATTACATTAGTTATATCACACATGCGCGCTTTCCTATGCGTACATGCGTTTCCCACTTCGTTTATTATCAACGTCATATATTCATACGCACATACATATGAATAAAACGGGACCTATATACGCACTTCTGTTGCACACGTGCTAAGATATCTATATTTCTTTATTACATACGACACGGTATATTTGTGTCTCTCTTACAGAGTTAATTTACTACAATTTTATATGTTTATTTAATATAACAACAAGTGGCAAGCTGTCTTTCTCTAATATGTATTAGATAGTATTTTCTGTCTTACGCTGCTATATTTCTAACAGAATAGTTACATTAGTACATGACATATAACTACGAAAGACATATTTCAATTACGATATTAGTTTATCAAGTAAACGCGTATTAAATATTATTACTTTCTAAATAGAGAAATATACCTAATAATAGTAGCTTATTCGCATGGTCAGACGGACAAACAAGCATGAATTTATAAGGTTGCCGAATTCGCATCAGATTTATTTCTTTAATTGACACAATTTTGTTTTTCTAGAAATTAATCCTTTTTGACATAACAGCTATGTTACAGACAAGTATGCATTTTAATGAATTAAAACAGAGTATTCAATCGCGAAAAGAAAATGAGGAAAAGTAAATAAAAAACAGATAGGGAAAAAACAGAAGAGGTTAAAGAAATGAAACAAATGAAACTATGCTATTCAACAAAAATACGACAAAACAACGTAAACAAAGTAACAATATGTAAATTAAGTTTAAAATTTCAGTTTATAATAACTAGATATCTATTCCCTGGCCCACGAGAGAACATGATTATTAATGCCGTTCGTTTTGCGCAGAAACGCTTTACGTACCTCCTTTCTCACAAATGCACATAAAACTTTTAACAATTTACAAGCAATAATAATATTTTACAAACCACAATAAAAACAAAGAAACGGATAGTACGTAAGTACGTTACTTAGGAGTTCTGTCGAATAGAGTGAGATAATTTGGGGGCATAAAATAAAATGTTTGTTGCCAAGTGGACTGCCTTCACGCCTTTCAATCTGCGCAAAGACCTGAACTAAGCTGGTTTAACATGTAGCAATTATTTTATCGCCTACCTTCTGACAGTGATGTGTTCTATTCTCTTGAGCGAGCATTTGTTATTTGATTATCGATTTATGTTGGTAAATGGGTAGATAGCTATGATATGTGATGTAGTTTTTACCGAATTAGAATGCGCAATAAAATTGGACATCTTTTGTGGAAAAATTTTATGGATTACCAAAGACCTCAAAGAAAATACTCCTCTAAGACCCATTCTCAATCCTATAGATTCTCCGACTCATCGTCTTTCACAATATTTGGCTAAATACATTCAACTTTTGTCATGTATCCTTTGAGTCATATGTAAAAGACAGCCAACATTTTTAGAGATCCTTAGAGAACATATACTACCACTAACTGACATAATAGTTAGTTACGATGTCGTATCCCTAGGCCCTAACTTCCCCGTAGATACTAAAAATACGCCAAGTTCCTTTTCACATCATTGATCTAATCAACCACTGCACTAGCTACGTCTGCTTCATCCATAAAGGACAACGCTACAAACAACAAGTTGGAGCACCAATGGGACTTTTTTTAAGCGTTTTCGCCAACATTTTTATTAAAGATTTTGAAAGAAGAGCTATGGACAAGAGCTCCTCTAAACCCCAGATTATGGTTGCGCTATGTAGACGACACCTTTGTTATATGGCCACATGGAAATCACGAATTACTGCAATTCCTCGATGCACTTAATGCTGAACATCCAAAACTCCAATTTACCAGGCAAATAAAAACCAACCATCAACTACCATTTTTAGATGTACTAATTTCAAAGAAGCCTATGTGGTCTTTTGCACATACAGTTTATAGAAATAAAACGCATACAAGCCGCTATTTATACGCTAATTCACACTACTAACCAGGACAGAAAAATTGTATAATAAAAACTTAAATTTATCGTTCGAGCCTACTTATACATAATGAAGGAATGGACTCTGAAGTCATAGTATTATGGGACGCACTTCTCCAAAACGGTTCTACTAATACCCAAATAAACAATAATCTACACCAGAAACAAAAAATAGAATGCCCAGAACGAGTACCCTCTGAACCAATTGCCATTGCAACTTTTCCGTATATAAAATGAACTACCCACAACATATCATCAGTTCTAAAGAAAAACGTCACCAAGCAGTCTTCAATACACACACAAAAATCAGCAGCACAAAAATGCATCTATAGTACGTCCACTATCAGCATCCACTCAATCACGCAATGTACGACCACCACAATTTTTTTTTCAATATTATTTCTGTAATTATTAATGAATTGTTATTATTTCCTATACCAATAAAGGTTTGATTGATTGGTGTGCATTAAACGGATTAGCCACAACTAGTACTGGCCTAACAGATATTGAGTCAATATGTAAATTGATTAACCGAGGTCCGCTTGTTATTACCTCCTCGGTAGGTATCTTTAAGACTTACATTGCCAAGTTATGAATTCAAAATATTAAATATGATATAATTCCAGTTTGTTTTGGACTAAAATGTTATTTTAATTGTTCTAATAATAATTTATTGAAATAGTTATCCTTGGATAAGTATAACGGTACTAGTGACCTTAAGTGTTGTGTGTTTCTGGAAAATTTAAATAAAGCTACTTTTTTACTCTCCCCACTAATGTTATTCTTTTAATAAGAGCTGATCTATTCTTTTCATATAAGACGTGTGCAAGTATAGAGTAAAGTGTTTGTTCCACCTTTCAATTGCAGTCATACTTGGCGACTTTTTGACTAATAAAGGAGGGTAGTTTGACGAAAGTTAGAAAACGCACGATTTTTGTTATTTTGTCATTTAGTTTTCAACATGGTCTTCTTTTATGACAATACACTTTTCAAGATGACTTTCCAACTTCTACATCCCTTCCAAAAAGTAATTTTGCTCGAGCTCTTCAAAACAGTGAGAAGTTTCGATCATCCCTTTATCGTTTTTTTTTGCAAAACGTCGTCCTCCGAAGTATTTTTTTAGGTTTGGGGACAGAAAGAAGTTGCTAGAGGCTAGATCTGGTAAATACGGTGGGTGATTGATCAATTTGTAGCCTAATTGGTTCAATTTTGCCTGCACAACGGCCACTCTGTGAGCGGGTGCGTTGTCATGATGAAAGAGAATGTTTTTTTTGCGAGTCAAACCAGTGCGGTTTTTCTTCAATTCGGCGTCGAAATAGTTCAGTAATGCTGCGTACTATTCGTCAGCTATAGTTTTACCATTTGCCAAGTAATCAATAAGAATAATGCTTTTCGCATCCCATAAAACAGTCGCCAACACCTTATCGTCCGATCGGGTTGTCCTTCTTCGATGGGCCTTCGCCGCTTTTTCTCCTCTGCTTTGACTGTTCCTTCGTCTCCGACCTGTAGTAATGGACCCACGTGTAGAAATGTTTCATCTACAATGACGCATATACGAAAATATCCTTCGTGTCACGTTTTATCTTCGCCAAAAGGTTCTCCGAATCTTGTGAAAACCAAACGAGCAAACTAATTGTTCTTTTCGCTTCAAACTTTGACAAACGTCATGTGTTGGATGGCAAATGTCAAAACCAATATGGCGTTCGTTGTCACGTAACGCTTTCTATCAAAGGCTAGATTTATGTCAAACCACCCTCGTAGAATTTTGTAATAACTAGAATTGGAATTTGAATTCTTTATGGTGTTAGTTCTTGAACATTTGTACGCTGAGTAATTATTTATTTGGTAGTAATTTTGTTTGTTTATCCTCATCTCAAATTATTTTGTTGTGCAAATAATGACACATTAAACAACTGTGCGACAATGTGTCAGCACTGAGTCGGGGGCGTGTGCTCGTTGCGCAGCCGTCGCTGACGATTCTTTTCCCGTACATGGCACTTTGACGACGCGTACCGTGTAACGTAAACAACGACCACGTGCAGAGCACGTCGAGAGCTTCTAGTTTTTTGTTGAACGCTATTGCACGAATGAGCTGCACAAGTCGGCCCGCCCGCAGCTACTCCGTTACAACATAAAGAGAAGAGTCGTGACGGGCACGGTGTCACTCTGCGCTGTATCGCATACGTCACGTTCTAACATAAATCAGCCTTAGACTTCTTTTAATATTATAAACATGCTAATAATTAGCGACATATGCGAAGATCAATTTTAAACGTAGTTATACTAGAGGGGTTCCATGACAAAAATGTCATATAAAATACATGGGACGAAAAATGGATCAACATTGGGTCCACTGGACCTTGAAACTGTCGGGGTTTCTCAGACATCTTTCCATAAGAAAATACATTGTGGGAAAATACAACTGTTAAATTAGGTGAAATGAACCTCAAATACATCATTCGATCAAATTTGTTTTGCGGACGAAATACCCGCGAATTTAAAAATGTAATTTTGGCGCGTAATATTTTCAAGTTCGAGGTTATTTATTACATCATTCTTGCTTTTCTACAGTTCTGCAGTTAAAGTTTTCAACAAAATTTACAGTAAAGTTGAAAATCATCGAATAAAACGCAAGATAAATACGCTACAACACTAAAATATCAGAAAGTAGCTTATTCGATTTGTTATTTTCAATTTATTATCAAAGGTTCATAGTATCAACTGGGAAATAATTGAACGAATTGAAATTGCTTCATAAAAGCAGAGATATATAAAAGCGTAATAAGTAAATTCCAATTTAACTTATCTGATCGTAAAATGTTACTTAGCCTTACCAGATCATGCTACATTTTTAAGTGTAGTTGTTGCGTGTCAGAAAGGATTTACTTATTATCTATTAGCTTTTTAACTTTAGATAGCACTAGTAATGATTTCCTTTTAGTACCGTAAACATTTTTTAGTAAACATTCAAATTAATTATTAGCACTATTGTTGTATAGTATAACCTTTGATTGAACATAATTCATAGATTTTAATAATATTGCTTATTCAACTACGGAGTTCTCTTAATCCTATATATGAGGCGCCATCACTACGAATTAACCGATTCAAATAAGTGAAAAAGTTCATTTCATTTTATATTCGCCCACTGATTTAAAGCCAATCACATACAATGCACAGTAACTAGCGAGAGTTCTATTACTGTGCAACAAATTTTTCAAGTTGCTTAGTTTTACTTGCTTTCAGAATTGCGTCTCCTAGCTATTACACTCTGTTGGCCTTTTGTATTCGAATGTTACCAGTGATATACTCCTGGTATAATCCTGGTATATCGTATGTGGTGGTATGGTGGCTCTATGTGACCAAAAGCTCGGAAATCATTGAATCAAAACAGTCTTCTGCTAAAAATTACAGAGATCGTAGAACCACAACCAATAAGAGATGACTACTAGAACCGTTAAAGTCATAAAGGCGAAAATCGTAACGGCTTACTAAAAATTTACCGAGACAAAAGCTCTAGAAGATTTGTTTAGCAAAATTCCTAGAAATTGTATAAACAAAGCTAATAAAATTTGGCGGTTAAACAGTCATAATATTTTTTGTTTCGATTCTCGGTCGTAAAACAAATAAAAAACCTCTCTTCAAAAATCGAAAAAAAAGCACTTAACTAACTAAACGAGAATGAACGCCTAAATTCTCTCGAAGAAACCGTACTCTGTTTGACATTAATGATTTTGTATCTTTCATATATCATATACGTATGTAATACGTAAAGTATAGGAATGATATATGATTCATGTTTTGCCACGTTCAAAGTTTGAAAATATTTTTCAATATATGTTAAAAACTGTAAAAGATAGGACATTCGAATAAACTTTGTTTTATAGTCTACTTAAAGTCCCTTCGGTTTTATTTGAAATATTTTTTTCTAAAATCACAATTTAACAATCACAATGAAAATCACAATACAGGCTGTGTTTTTAATGTTTGCGGTCCATTTTCTCGAAAAGTTTCCAAGTAACTTTTTATAAATTTTTTGTATCGAAAGCTCCTTTAATATTTAAGGTATTAAGTGAGTTTAAAAAATAACGGACGACTTAGTGTCGGAGTAATTTGACCTTGAAGAAAACTCATTTTGTTCAAAAAACTTTTTAGTGACACTCGAGTATTTTTACAAATTTCAATAGCCCTTGTAATTCTATTTAAAATAGTACCAGACCTGATGGGTCTAACTCTTATCATTTCAAAGATATGACCCTTAATAATTTAAAAATTCGCAACTTGTCGCCATGGCAACCGGCATTCAACAGTTATATATACATGTAAGGCCTACACGATAGCTCATATATGCAAAGTTAAAGGAAAAAATATTTTACGTTGTACTACTTTAAATTGCTATTGTACTACTTTAAATATCTGAGTTCCCATGAAAGTAAAATGAAACTTGGGAAACATACATAAGACCCAGGGACGTACGCGGGAAAAAAGTGACTCAAAAACGGCAGCGGGGAAAATGTAAGGCAGTAACGGCGTAGGCCGCGCCAAAGCGGAATAGCAAAGCTGTCCGCGTCGTAGGCAAATATGGGGACCAGCTCCGCTGTCGGTAGGTAAATCCGTAGGGCATCCGTAGCGCATACATAGCACATTCGTTGCACATCCGTAACGCATCCATAGCACATCCGTAGCGTAGCCGTAGTGCTTCCGTGGCGCATCCGTAGCGCATCCGTAGCAAATGCGTAGGGAATGCGTGCCGCAGAGAAAAAATTAGTCAAGACGTAGACCACGGAAAACTGGACAGCGAAGCTTTTCGCGTCGTAGGCAAATATGGGAACCGGGAGATTCATGGGTAGGGGATTTATAGGTTATACGAATTTTGATTAATTTACCCTAAAAAACTTGATAGAGGATTTGATAGAGGAGTTATAAGGTGACAGTCAAAGTTAAAACATTCAACTTTTGTTTTATGCAAGATATAACAAAGCGTAGGATTTCCAGTATATGAAAGATGGTGTGATCATGTCCACGAATTTTTTTTATTTTATTGCAAGCGAATTTGCGGGCGTGTTTTCTTTTTCGTTTTTATACGTTTTGACAGGATAGTTTTCAACGAATTAATTCATTTGGCGATTTATATCATACTAGTTGTTAATTAATGATTATTAAATTATTTTATATTGAACTAATTAACCGATAACAAAGCTGTTTCCGGTAGCCAAAAAATCCAATATTACTTGCAGTTTCATATAAGCTGGAATTGGTTCTCTCACGATTCAGTCATCTGTATGTTAACATAGAGTTTTTTCAAACAAAAAATTGTAATTCTCTATAGTGATTCGCATTAATTTTTGGCATTCGATCGGATCCTGTGAAGCCAGGTTCTTCCATGGCCAAATTCGATCCGTCAAATAATGTTCCTCGTGTAATCCAATGCCTCAACCACAATCGTATTCTTTTTGTACTTCGTACTTCCTGGTTCAATTTTTCAGCCACTACTAAGCTGAATTCTTAAAGCGCCGACTTAAATAATTTACGTACAACCATACGCTTGTCCATAACTGTTTTCTAATTAACTAACACTGTGCAAGTGGATGCAACGCATAAAATTCTGGCGCATGTACTAATCATTAGTATCGTGCATCGCCTGCAACAGCTATTAATCCAAAATTAATTATAAAACTTGACATGTGAAAATAGAAAATAGAAATGAATGTGCAATGAAGAATACTTTTGCACGATTATTATTTATAACTTAAAGACAGAATTATGTCAAGAAAAAGAGAATTGAATCATGTTCAATGAAGCGCATTTCAACATCAGCATGCAACATATTAACACAAGAAAATCACATTTGTTTTCAAGATTTCTATTATAAAAAAAAACATTGAAATTAATTAAATAAAATTAAAATTATTGTGTATTCTAAATAAAATGTTCTTATCCAGTTGTATACAATATCAAATGAAAATCATCGGTAGTTGGACATCAGGTTTTATTGAAAAAAACAACAAATCAACAAACGTTTCGAGCCTTCAAATAGCTCATCATCAGTGCTAAAAAAGGACATTACACTTTGGAACACTTTTGGCAATTTTAATATATGTTCATATTATT
>WYDF02321363.1:0-14406 GCA_009867245.2 Adranes taylori
GAACCAATGGACAAATGAAGCCAGACGAATCAAAAGGATAAACGACCATGGCAACGGAAAGGGTACACGAATTTGTATTTAGCAACATGAAATATAAGAACACTGAATAAACCAAGGGGATTATGGAATTTGAAGAGGAAATAAAGAAATACAAGATGATGATGGTAGTAATACTAGAGGTAAAATGGATTGGAAGAGAAACACTTGCAATTGGGACACACACCTTGCTCTATACCTGCAGAAAAAGGGGATATGACGGTACAGGGGTTCTTGTTGATAACGCGTATAAAAATTTCATGTTGAAGTTTAAGCCTGCTAATAAAAAAAATTGTGTTCAACGAGTGAAAGGCCATTTCTTCAGTACATATTTCATATGGGCATACGCACCAACAAAAGATGCAGAATCGGCGGAAAAAGATATCTTCAATGAACAGCTGGAACAAGAATTAGCACTAATAGCAAAGCATGAAGTCAAGGTGCTTATAGGAAAAGTAATAACTTACAGGAAAATAGCTGGCAAGGAGAGTTAGCATGAGGTTTCTAACGATAATGGTATTAGACTGATCGGTTTTGCTATGGGCAACAGCATGCTTATTAAAAGCACATTGATGCAAAGGAAATATATAAGTAAAGAAACATGATACTACCTGAGATGGAATCACAGAAAACCAAATTGATAATGAGCTGATTGATAGAAGGCATGCTTCAGATGTGCTGGAATTGGACAGTTGTTGGACGGAAGACAGTGTGTTGACGGAACAGTGTGTTGAACTGGACGGAAGATGGACAGGAGAGAGTCTAGAAGTAAGGTGGCAAGCAGTTAAAGATATAATATATAAAATGCCCGAAATTGTTTTGGGTAGAACGAACGAATCAAGGAATAGGATTGGTTTGATGAGAATTGTAAGAAGAAGATTGAAGAAAGGAATGAGGCAAGGAGGGGGATGCTACAGAAAAGAAAAAGAACCACTGTAGAAGAATACAGTGATAAGAGAAAGAAAGCGGACAAGGAATGTAGAAAGAAAAAGAGAGAATTAGAGAAATCATGGATTGATGGTTAGACGAGAGAAAGAATGCTCAAGACACCAGACAGTTTTATGCCAGGGTTAAAACAACGAAAAGATTTCAAGCCAGAGCAGTTTTTTGTAAAGACAAGGAAGGAAATATAATTGGAGGCAAAGATCAGGTGTTATGATGGGTGGAATATTTTAGTGAATTGCTGAATACGGAATCGGGATATGAAGATGGGATGGAATATGGACACATGGAAGAGATGTGGCAGAAACCTAGGGGAGAAGAAGAGGTGGACCTGGAATCAGTCAAGGAACCTACACTAGAAGAAGTTTAAGTTGGAATTAAGACACTTAAAAATAATAAGGCACCTGGAGAGGACAACGTCACAGCAGAAATGATAAAACATGGAGGCGAAAAACTAACTGGGTGCATGAGATTATGGTAGAGATATAGCTAAAACAGGAAATGTCAGAGCAATAGAATACAGCAGTACTCTGCCCTATACATAAGAAACATTGGAGACTATGGAAATTATAAAGAAATAGCACTGCTATAATTGTAAAGTTTTAGCGAAAATCATAGCAGGGAGACTAGAAACATATGTAGAATATTATATAGGAGATTATCAGTGTGGCTTCAGAACTAACAGATCTACTACGGATCAGATTTTTACCATCAGACAGATTCTTGAAAAATATTATGAGTATAACATCGATGTTCACCAGCTATTTATTGATTTCAAACAAGCAATGATAGTAACAAAAAGGGATCAGTTATGGAAGGTTATAAAAGAGGCAAATATACCTAGCAAATTTATAAGATTGATACAAATGACGCTGGAAAGAACAAATGTAAAGTAAAAGTGGAGGGTACTTTATCAAAGGCTTTTGAAATTAACCAAGGACTGCGACAGGGCGATGTACTCACCAACCTGTTGTTTAATATCGCTTGGAGGGGGTAATGCGAAAGATACAAGAGAGTAATCCAGGTGGAACATTGTTTAACGGTATGACACAAGACCTTGCATATGCAGATGATATTGATTTGCTATCTGGAAGAAACAGGATTTGGAAGAGAAGTTGGGAAAACTTGAAAAATATGGGACAAAGATGGGACTGACGATTAATCAGTCAAAAACCAAGTAATATGAAGTATAATGAAGTAGAGAAAAGTGTGAATTTGAATGAGCAAGAATATGAACGCTGCAACAGCTTTAAATATCTAGAGTCAACGGTAACTGAAAACAACGATATGAGAGAAGAAATACATGCTAGGATAGCAGCTGCTAATAGAAACTACTTTGCCTTAAGCAAAGTATTCAAAGGTAGAAGTTTTAGAGTAGGACTCTGAAGCTGACTGTTTATTGTACAATAGTGGGACCTGTTGTGATGTATGGTTCAGAGACTTAGACTATGACACAAGGTGATTAGGAGTTGTTACGGAACTGCGAAAGATAGGTACTTCGGAAAGTCCCTGGAGCCGTGAACGAGGGTGGATTATAGCGAATTAGAAATAATATGTAGATCAGAGAGCTGTACAAGACGCAGTAGCGGAAATAACGAATAGTAGGCTGCGATGTTTGGGGTACGTAGAAAGGATGACGGGGAATAGAACGGGAAAGAAAGTCTTCAATGTCAAACTAGGAGGACGGCGTATGAGTGGAAGACCAAGGACGAGTTGGATGGATAACATTGCAGGATTTGAGAAAAATGGGAGTGAGAATATGGAGGACCGAAGAGTATGAATGAATATGGACAGAATATGAATTAACAGAAGAGTGGGAAGAGATTGTCCAGGAGGCCAAAACCATGCAAGAGCTGTAAGCCAAAGAGTAAGTAAGTTCTTTAAGGATTGTTAAATGTTCTGTGAAGTTGCCGGATTTCTTGCCGGAGAGGCTCTCTTTTCACAAATAAGTGAATGAGAAACAGTCCAATCAGTTCCATAACGCAGCTGTAATACAGGAAGACATTGTCCCCCCTGTATTATTCAGATAAGCAGATTTTTAGTTTTTGTAGTAAGCTCCGAGTCTTTATCCACTTTAAGGCGCCAGACCACAGCTCCATACGCTGTAATAAGTCTTACAATTGATGCATAGGTCCAGTGTATCATTTTTGGTTGTTGACGCCATTGTTCTGCCGAAAACCATTTTGCAGACATCCTGTGGCCTTTAGCTGTATTTTCTGCAAATGAGAGTTCTAGATCAATTTCTAGTCTAAACTTCTTTTAACCTTCCATTTTGAAGTAATTGTTATGCCAGATTCTTAAATCGAGTCTCTTCTTCCTTGTGAATGGGACAACCGTCATTTTATTGGGGTTAATGCTTAGCCCATTTTCTCTACACTATTAGAGTATGTTGCTAAGGGCACTCTGCATTCTAAGAGACACTATTGTGTTGTGTTAGCCTTGCTCTAACAGCACTAAGTCATCTGCATAACCTTGTACTTGAAGGTGCTGTTATTTCTTGATTTTCTGAAATCATTTTTGACTTATTTGGTTAAATCGTTACTATGTTCAAATATTATTAGTCATCAATATTGTTTATGTAAATTATTATCTCTAATGAAAATAATTTGAAAATGTCAAAGATCACTAAAGTGCATATATCAAATCAATAAAAGCAATTAGCGTGCGTCAGTAAATAAGTTCATGATTAAGAAACATCATTGCTGGTATAAACATGAACTCTAACAAGCAGTTTATACTTAAACATTTACATATTAACATTTAAATACAACAATTTTTGTATGTTTAATCTTGATAAAGTATGCCTCGTTCCCTAAGCATATTATGTTCTGGTTGCACCTACTCTAAAGTACCTATATGTTTTTGTTAATGTCCTATTGTGTGTTACTATATGAAGCCAGCATTAAATACTGGGCCAAAGTCCCATGTCAAGAACATTCAAAGGCCTTTATAGACCTGACATAAACACCTAAATACTCAGTCTCAACAAAGAGGAACTCTCCATATATACGGGTTGTATTACGGGGCATTGTCTTCTAAACTACCATATGCATTAAAATTGAGAGACCCTACATGTTGATTATGCAATGATAATGCAGAAACGGCAACACACATCTTATGTGAATGTCAGGCAGCATCGAGCTGCAGACAAAGACAGTTCGAGGGCATGACAGTAAATGCCGCGAACATCAGGGAAAACAACCGAAAACAGTCATAAAGTTTATGAAAGGACTGGGATTGTTTTAAACGACAAGAAGGGGCATACTACAAAAGATCTTTTAAGTCGACGTAGTAGGGGTGATGATCCTGCCCCCTGCATAATAATAATAAATAATAATTGTGTGTTCCCTCTTTTATTGTGCCTAGGTATAATATTGACGAATGTTTCTATTATTGCTGAACCCATTAATAATCTGTCTTCCGTTTTGTAGTACTGCCGTCAATAAACTGGTGCTGCCATCTAACAAATATATGTAAAACCACGGAAGAACAGTGCCCTATCTTCATTTCAGAAATAAATTCCCATGAAGGAGCCACTAAATTTAGCCACTAAAAAATTAGTTTTCCTAATTTTTGAGGATACTTTTTCTAAGTATCCCCATGTAACGCTACTTATAGTACCTCCAATATGACAACCTATTCAGACAACACTTGTAAAGTATGCGTTCAAAATATAACCTTCGCTAATGGATATTGCTCTGATATGTTTAGCCTAAGGCAATGACAGCCGATTGGAGGTAACTTTAAACACTTCTTCCATAAAATTGTCGTAAAGTGGCTGGGAAACTGCAATTTAGAAATAGCTCCCACAAAACAAAAAGCAATAGGGTTCAGAGGAAAGCGAAAGATACAGATCCACAGCTGGCTATCGCTGGGCAGGAAATCACCAAACATGAAACCTGGTAGAACACATGCAAAAGATAGCAACGAAAGCCATGAACCAAGCGACAAGTCTAAGAAAGTTCCGAGAGCCTCAAAACGAAAAGTGCAGCTTGGTATAATCATATCCTCCATGTCATACGCTGCACCAATATGGGCAGAAGTACTCAAAGTCTAGAGAACAGTTCAATTAATAATCAAAGTTCAACGATTAGGTCTAATAGCAGTCACAAGCACAAATATAGAGCACTCTCAACATAGGCCCTAACATAGGTAATAGCTAGCTAATGTAAAAGCAAAAAAAAATGCACGGATCACGTAAGAGAATCAAGTGCAAGAAAATTAATAGCCGCCAAAAAATGCTGCCACAGACAACCTACATGCAGAATGATAAGTCGATTTCGATGGATTTACAAACTTATCCCGGACGTAAAACCATGGAGCGTGAAGAAACGTGGAGATACCTTAATTTTCACCTCACGCACGTCCTATCTGGACATGGTAAAGAACTTTTCAAAATTAGTCATTAAGAGTTTAAAACTACCACACCGTTGTCCATGTCTACGCTCCCACAAAAAAATTGTAGTTGTTGAACTTAGAGGGTTTTCTGTGCATTGTCTTGGTAGCTTTATGATATTCTTATAGTGATTTCTTTTGTTATTATATTTTTTGTTAGTGGTAGTGTATATTCGAGTGGTTCGTTATTATTTAAAATGTTTAGAATATCAGCGCAAAACAAAGTTTAAATGAAGTAATATTTTATACAACTTTTTGGTAATATTTTGGTTACCAAAATATATAGTTGTGCTGTTATCATAAATTGATCATCAATGGATCATCATAATCTGTTTGTTATAAATTGGTCATGAGTCTGTCTCCAAATGATATTTATAATATAGTGGACAATTAATAAATGTAAACGTCATTTTCGTAAAAATTAGCTGGTTTTGCTTAGGTGCAAGTTGTTGACATGCAACACCAAACACTTACTCTAGCTCAAACATACACAGCATGTGGCCTATGAAGCCATTATGCATGGTCCGAAACACAATTATTGTATTACTAATCTCATTTAACATCTAATAAGGAAGACACAAGGCATAGAAAATATAGATCTGACACCTGTTAATACAAGACATGTAGAACCCCCAGCAACTGAGGAAATAAGGGCAGCCATAAAACGATTAAAAAACAATAAGTCTCCAGGCAGCGACGGTCTTCTGGCTGAACTGTTCAAACATGGTGGAGAGGTATTTATCCAAACAATCCATAAAATTATCAGTAAAATCTGGTCAGAAGACAAGATGCCGAACGAATGGACTTTGGGACTGATATGTCCAATACACAAGAAAAGAAGCCAGTTGGAATGCCAAAATTACAGAGGAATAACTCTACTAAATCCTATCCAATGTCCTGAATGAGAGGTTGTAACCATATACAGAAAAATGTCTTGGCGTATATCAAGCGGGCTTTAGACCTGGACGCTCCACCATAGATCAAATCTTTGTTTTACGACAAATCCTTGAAAAAACTCGGGAATATAGCATCGATATGTATCATTTGTTTGTGGACTTTAAATCTGCATATGATAGAATACTGAGGCCTAAAATAGACGAGGCAATGAGCCAGCTAGGAATAACATGCAAACTTATATGCCTGGTAAAGAGAACTATGACTAATACCGTCTGATCTGCGAAAATACAAAGCGATATATCACAACCTTTCGCCACACATAGATGGCTGGCGTGTCAACTTTTTAATATCGCATGGGAAAAAGTTGTTCGTAACGCAGGCCTGGAATGCAGGGGAACCATCTTCAAGAAGTCTACGCTCTGATATTGGCATACGCAGACGATGTTGATATATTAACAAGACCTATCAAAGAGTCTATCAAAGCCTTCTCACACTTCATAACCGCTGCGAAAATGATGGCGCTCGAAGTCAACGAAACTAAAACAAAGTTTATGCCAATAACAGCTAAACCCAGAGCAATAAAAGTAGGACAAAACATGACAGTTGACAACTACAACTTTGAGGTGGTTAAAAAACTCATCTACCTGGACAGTCTAATAGACGATAATAATAACACTTTTGCCGAAATTAAGAGAAGAATAGTAACGGCCAATAGATGTTCATCATGGGTTAACAAAGTGCTTTAAGAATAAACGCCTATCGCAGATAACTAAGACATGAATATACAAAACATTAATAATCTCCGTCTTAACATAAAACAGGTTAAGATTGGCAGGACATCTAGCCCAAACACTTGAAAATAATTCTAGCAAAAAAGTTCTCGAGGCCCAAACTATCGGCAGCACAAATAGAGGCAAGCCCAAGCTTAGATAGGTTGATGGTGTATCGCCAGATGCAAGAAGTATTGGGCCCGTAATTGGAAATCAGAGTGCCAGAATCGTACAGAATGGTGTAAGAAGCTTCAGAAGGTCAGGGCTATTGTATGGCTGTAGCACCAAGATGATGATGAATTTATTAACTAACAGCTGTACAGAGGGTGGAGACTTAATTATGACTCAACTTTATTTCAAATCATTTTTAATAATTATTCAAAGAGCACACAAAATGTGTCCATATTGAGCACATTTTGTGTGGTCAATATAGGCCTTAACCACCGCCAGACAGCGACGTTTCCATGACTGAAAAATTTTCTAGACTTTCTCGGGACAAATTTGGGACCATTCCTCTTTTAAAACTTTCCATAAACTATGAATTGTAGTGGCTTTACGATTAAATAATTTTTGTTTCAAGTAACCAAAACCAAAAAAAAATCTAAAGGGCTTATGTTTGGAGCTTTTGTAGGCATATTGTCTTTTTTGATATAATTAGGACCTCCGCTGAGTTTAAGGTTTTCCAGATAAGTGGATGTAACGTACGCAATATGACTCGATGCCTAATCATGGTACAAAAACACTTTGTGCTGCTCACTAGGATTTAATGTTGGTATTTCTTCTTCTAAATAGGGTTTTAAAATGTTATCCATATAGTATTGAGCATTAACGTTAACAGTTTTTGGCACTTTAATTAAAGGTAAAGTACCACAACCAGTGATACCTGCAACTACCATAAAACCCTTCGGCTAAGTATCATGGTATTTCTTCAACCAATTGTTTGGTACATTTTGACCAGGACGAACATACTATATCTTACGGACACCATTAGTTATCTAGATAGAAGAATGCTTCATCAAGTGTTATGACAAATTCGCTCTTGCTACCAGCCAAATGATTTTCTTACCGCTTTCTTGCATTTGTCAGTCGTTGTTTCTTATGAGTCACTGTTAGCAAGTGTACCTTGGTCTTGTGCCTGATTTTTGCATGTAAATCTTGACTAATTATGTTTTGTACAGTTTTTTTAGAAGTTTGTAATTGTTTTTCCATGGTTGTTTGACTTGGCGGATTGGCTGAAGTGATCATTTATTTCACGTTTTCAATATCTGATTTTGTACGAATTCTTTTACGTCTAGTGAAACTTAAAGAATCTTCACCTTTTAAGGTAGCCAAACGTTTTTTCATTTGTGGAAGAATTAATAATTAGGACCACTGTACTTTCAGAAATTACCATTCCTTCAGTTTTTAATTGTTTGACAATTAATCTTTAGGACATGCCACACTTGAAAAGAACTTTACGTAACTATAAAGTATCTGGTTGTTATTTTTCGGGGTTTTTGCTCTAATAAATCAAACGAACATGAATTTTGAAAGGTTATGTAATGCTTAACAAACTGTCAAAACCCAATGATTTTTTACTGTCAACTTTTCTCATAGACTACTTATAAAATTGAATCATATTTACGTATGCACCAGTATTACAGTCTTCGACAAGTTATGACACAGACGACTGAAAAAGTGAGAGATTTATTCAACTTAAACAAACTTAAATTTTTCTATGTTGGTTTGCTTGATATATGAAACATATACAAAAAGAAATATACTGAGCATCGCTGCTCTAGTCGATTTTATAAGTCTGATTGTTTTAGTAGTCAAAACAAGAATGTAATACCCCATGTCAATCAATATCTCAAGAGATTGTATCAATGATTTCAACCAAATGAGACCAATGTGATGCGGCTTACGGGAAAAATACAAATACAATATAATACAAAAAGAAATTTTATTATAAGGTTAATTACACCTTATAATAAACTAAGTCTAATATCGCTCCATGAAATACTTTATAATACTTTAATCCGGCCCTAAATTCGGATAGACTGGAAATTTAATTCCATACAAGTATAACAAATTTTACCATATATATTCTATCCCAAAATATTTCTAGCAAAAGCAAAAGAAAAACAAATCACGCAAACAGGTTATCCATTTATTAAACTATTACAAGTTAAAAAAGAAACTACATCACAGAAATTACAATGTAATAGACGTTATGTACGAAATTAAAAGCCATAAATATATTTTTTTATTATTTAATTCATTCATATCATATTATGTATACCAAAACATTTATAAACATAAATGCAGTTTAACAATCAGTGTATTCAATATTTGTTGATTAATTAAAAAAAAAAAGGTTTGATTTTTGATTAAATTCGATGGATAGTGTGATCTTCACCTGTTTTAAATAATACAATAACATCTCTAAATATATCTGTTAAGGCAATGAACGACTGGGGTTTATGCAATAATTTAAAACTAAACACAAAAATAAGTGGTTTTGTTAAATACAGTATTCTACATAGTAACGCTGTTTCCACAAGCAGTGCTCTCATTAGATTAGGTGGCAAATCGATAGAGCAATGAAAAATTTCTAAGAATACGCTTGACACTGAGATATCCAATTGGCATCTCCTAACATTCTTGGATACAATCCTGGATCTGATGGATTTTGGTGCCGATGTTTATAGTATTTTCATATAGGGGCAACGTCATATAGGGCCATTGTCTTATATAAAATTAAAACCGTAAAATCAATTAATGGCCCTTCAACCAATGGAATACCTTAAGAAAATGACAGCTCCCCTGACAAGGTTAAAAATGTACCTTATGGCGAATTTGAACGAGGATTAAATTCTCTAGATTTTTCCTTTGAATTTTTTTAAATCAATTTATAGGAAGTTATGTGACATTGCGTAAAATTTCAATGAAAAGTTAGAATTTTGACTAAATAATCGTGAAATATCATTCATTCGAAAGAAAAAATAATTGTAAATCGACAAGTTGTATACTTTTCGTACCTTTCTTTTCGGCTCGAAGAAAGTGTACGAATCCATAGTTTGGATCGCGAGATAGGGATTGAATACGGCTATGGTACCGAGGGGGTCTCATTATTTCGAAATACTATTTAAAGAGTGAAAATGAGGAAAAACTGAAAATGCGCCTTTTCAATGGCTTTATTTGACAATTTTTTTTCGACTATAAGCAAAGTCGTGGAGTGAATGCACCGTTGAAAAACTTATTTTAGAATGTTTCCGAATAGTGATGAAAGATAATTCTATGATTTATGATCGAATTTTGAATTTTTTTACAACATTCAATTTTCTACATTTACATGCATTGTTAGGCTTCAATTGGCAAGAATTCTGTTTACATTTCTGTTCGAAACTCTTCATCAAAAAGAAATAGTGAAGCAAGTTCCTGAACTATCTTTTGGAATACATACTAATGTTATCAAAATCCAGATTTTCAGCTTTTTCCAAATATATGCGTTCTGGTCATAATTTGCGCCAAATCACATTTATCCATATATTACACGGAAAGTATTCTATATTGTATAAAACAGCGTTTCTCAACCTTTTATGGCCCGCGGACCGGTAAAAGTTGTCAAAAATTGCACGACCCGGCGGTTTCTTTTTAACAAAAAAGATATATTTGGAATAAGAATTTTTTTAACGCGGACCATTGTCATTCATTATATTGATCCGTTTTTTAAGTCTATATAGTACCTACTGTACTTAAAGTCTACTTATACAAATAAAAAATATTCTCGAGTAATTACAGGTACTAGATTATTACAGCAGACAAGAGGAGATGACGCAATGCGACAAAGGCACATTACTCTTTCTCCGTGTTTTTAATTCCCTAGATTAATTAACGGGTCATGATCCTGTTGATACAGAAATTTGAAAAAAAAATTAGCTGTGTAACCTTTTTTGGGAGACGCATTGAGCAAGCGGGAACTACATAGCAAAACTAGTACAAGTTAAATCAACAAGTTTTGCAATTCTAAACATATGCAACTTGATGGCCCGTCACTCTCTATTATTGTTCTACTACGCACAAGCCCAATATTAGATGGGTATTGTCTTATAGGAAATGTCATCCGAAATAAATCACCCGAAAATTCAAAATAAAGTAAAGAATTCGTTTTACGTACACTGACTGTTGCAACTGTGTTCAAAAATGCTTTGCTTTGTAATAGAATAGGAATTCACATGTAAGTAAGTATATTACATATCTTAAGGTTTAAACGTGTTATCTAATCAGTATTCGATTAAGCTATTTTTAAAATCAAAGCTGTATATAATTTATAAATATTTAATAAATTAACTACGTCCACCAATTATATATATATATATATAATTTAATTATATCATACACGACACATTCACGATTTATTTAAAAATTATTGAAACCCCTGAAAAACATATAAACCCATTTTAAATGGGAATGTTGTGATGAAGCAATAGAATTTGGTAACTTCGAAACGGATGTTATTCTTAATTTTTGTTTTTTTTTTCTTCAGAATGACATTATTTATTTATCAACTTGTGATCTTGAGTACGTTGAATATAGTCTCAAATCTTCATAGCTGATAATGTTAAGGTAATTAGTACAATGTTTAATAGTACGGATTGCTTGAAATTTAAATTATTTCTTAAATGGATACAATTTGAATGGCTCCAACGAAAAAACGTCAACAGAAATTACGGCATTTAAATTAAAATGGCGGGTGTGGAGGAACTGCTCAATCTACAATTACATTTGGTAATGCATACGGAGACTGGAAGTGCTGCTTATAGAATTAAAATAAACTGATTTGAGGAACGGTTCCAAAGACGTACAAGCTTCAAGTTACGGGCATTATAACCGAACTTGCTAATCAGATACCATGCTATCAGATCATGCTATCAGATATAGTAAAGACACTTAATTTTTAGGATTCCTTTCGGGTAATTATTCTTCACAAGGGCCAATGAAATGATGGAAACTACCCACTGCAGTTGAATGAACTTTTCTGGTTTAGAGACTGAATAAGGACAGGGACCGGGATATATAAGGGCCCAAATGATCACTTTCCAATTCACTTGGGAAGATATACCACTATATTAGAAACCGAAATAATAGCAATCTTGGCATGTGCATAGGAATTGTTGTAAGAAAGCTGCCCGAAATAAACAAATCTTTATCTTATCTAATAACCAAGCTGCGCTAAAACCCGTCAGGGATGGATAGATGCACCATAGACTGGTCCTCGAATGCATGAATAAACTCGAGCATAACAGCGTCGTGCTTTTATGGGAATCAGTAGTAATGAAATGACGGACATCCTGGCACAGAAAACCAGAGCGGATCCAATACTTGGATATAAATCTATGTGCGGTAAAAATGAGCACATGCACTAAACAACATATCAGGTCACAATTAAAAAATGGTTGTCTTGGAAAAGCGCAAGAAAGTGCTACTTAACCTAGGGAGAGAAAAATGAGAACACTAATAAGTCTCATCTACACAACTGTTTAAAGAAGTACGTCAAGACATTTGGATTAATAGACGAACCGACGTGCAAGAAGGACGACGGAAGGAAACTTCACGTGTTATGCTAATACGAAGCCAATAAATCTCTTAGGCGCAATAGATTTGGGACAACAGCACCCAGATGAAATCAGTCTTTTTCCAATCAAGACGATACTGAACTTCTTTGAGGACTTCATACAAGGAAGGCACAATATATCTTGATGGTCGCAGTAGTGCGTTCCTTTCCCACCCAATTGTGAAATAATAATTAGTACTTGCGCCAGCGTTCATATATTGGTATTCACTTGCATCTTGCCTTGTACAGTGTTAGTTCATTAGTAGAAGACAGCAATGAACAAGCGTGTAGTTATACGTAAATTAATTGCGAGCTTCAAGAACTCAGTAGAGCAACAGGTGAGGAATAGGACCAGGAAGCACGAAGTACACAAAGAAAACGATTTATGAATGAGGCACTGGATTGCATGAAGAAAATTACTTGGTGCATCGAACTTACCCAAACAAAAACTGCTTCAGAAAACCCGATGCAATATCAAAAATTAATGAGAATCACAGTAGATAATTTCAAGTTTTTGTTGAAAAAAATTCGTAATAACATATAGAAGATGATACAAGGATAAGCGAAATTTTATTTTGTAGAAGTGCACTAGAATCTTGCTAATCCGGATCAACTTTTCAAAAAAAAGTTGGTAAAACCTGTGACCTAGCATCCCACAAGAAAACCAGGGATTACATGAAAATCAACCAACTTCAAATAATGACGCTCATTTCATTTAAGGTTTTCAAGAGATTTGGTCATCAGGTGGTCATTGGCCATTAGATGCTAAGCGGAGATGAAATCTTGGAGGCAAGCATTGGAATTACGATAACAGAAAGTGACAGTTCAGAAAATGACGATGATGGAACCAACTGAGCTCAAGTCATTGTCAAACGAGTGTAATGCTACGGCGCACGGCAAAACTACAGCAGTCTTCATCATAACAAAATAATATTTGTAGTGATACTTTATCAAGTGAGTACAAAGATACCTAAATCATTTTTGTATTTCAATCAATGAGATGTTTTTATCCTAAATCAATTCGTAGATTAAAAAATTAAGCAAGCGAAGTAATATTGCGACTCTAAAGTTGATTTTAATAACCTCACCCATGTAAAACTTGTTTTAAAGCTCATCCCTTTAATACGGAGTTTCAGTAACCCGGTTCCATTGAGTCTGGATTAGCGAGATTACATTATGTATAGAAATGATAAAACACCTGGTTATGTTCTCTGCGTGGTGTCAGTAACGGTAACGTCGCGTTGAACGATGCGAAGTAAGTGAGAATGTGGTTAACTTATTGGTAATTGTTGCCGGCGAAGTGGAGGTTAACTAGCGAGCTCAAGGACCAAAGCGTACACTAAGTAAAAAAGGGTCACACGTAGAAATTTGATGCACTAGTAGTCGCGCCAGTTACTGTGCATGGTCTGTAAAAGGCTTAACAGAAACAACTAAAACGACAAGTTAGGATTATTTTAATAAAATGTGTTTGCAAATCTTACCTCTTTATTACCTATTTTCATAAGCGATAACATCGTGTAGTAAAAGAATGTAAACACAAAGGATCAGATGTAATGCCAGAAAATTCCCTTGAAACTGTTTCCGCATGTAAGATTTTCTTGTTAAATCACTAAATAAAAAGCTTTTAAGAACTAAAGAGAAGGCTTAGATAAATTGGGATTAGCAATCGCATTAAATAAATCGCGATTTGGCCAAAACGATTTTTGTATAAATTCTTTAATATCCATTTTGAAGCTGATTCGGTCCAGTCAGTTTTTTTTATGTTTACAT
>WYDF02321374.1:0-22653 GCA_009867245.2 Adranes taylori
CGGAAAACAACGCCCAAAACCTGATCGTTGAATAATATATTGAATTGGAATGTCTCCAATAAACACGTAGTGTTTCCATATTTGAATACTATTTAGTTATTTAGTTATTATACAAAACTAGATACATGAATTACGCACTGTTTGTTCTGTTTAAATTTAATTTACCTGATCCAATTTTATCCTTCATTTCCATATAACCGGGACCCAATTTATTGATTGAACTATTCGTTAAATGTCGATATGGATTCTTGATGTCATTCAGTGAGAACTTATCTGTTCCAAATCGTACGAGTCCTTCACGATACATATATACCGTTAGTGGATAGTAGGATGGAATACAAACATATAATCTTAAATCAAATTTATAGCCGCCGATTAATAATGGTTTCTCAATATACTTCTGAACGATCGTTGTTGAATCGTAATTTAATTCACTTAATTTCTGAAATAAGAATAAATTGTTGAATAATCAACTAAGATTATTCGCTTCTGCGAGAGTCGTGGGGGTTAGGGTTCTTAATTCTGAGGTATTATTTGTAATAAACTATATCCAAAGTAAACAAACAATTAATTTAATTTCACAAGTTCACAGTTACACGAATTAAATGCAAAGGACTTACGTATGAAAAAGGATTTATGTTTGAAGAACTTAAGTCAGCAAGATTATTTGATCCTCGAGACACTTATGTATATTATATATGTTTTATTATCTCAATGTTTAATAAAACTATATTCTATTTCTCCTAGAAAATACTTAAAGCAATTAAAAAAAATATTCTACATCAGCTGTAACGAAGTTACTTATACAATAAAAGAGAAATGAAAATAATTCTCGACAGCCGTGATAAAATAAGGTTCCGCGTGCAGAAAAGTTTGTCCGTATGTATTATTGTGTGTAAGAAATAAATAAATATTGATGGGATCTTTTTCATACTCTATTTAAAAAATTTAAAGAATTCATAAACACACGTTAAGATAAGTAACTTAATTGAGGAAAGTAATTAGTGCAATAAACAAACAACTAAATACTATTAAATATATCTTTTCCGTTGTACCTAAAGTAAAAAATTATCTGTAAGAATTAAGCATCGATTATTTTTGCTTTATAAATGTAAACAAATATGATAATAGCCTCTACAAATGAGTTAAGTAAGGATTTTTGGTGCATATATCATAGAGCATGTGTGTGAGAGAGATAGTTAATACCGATCGTACATAAAACCAAACGTTGCGAATCATGCATCAAAGCAAAGATGACTGATTTTCGCTGCTGCTATTATGCACAGATATATTGTATATTATATCTTCTAACTCCTGAAGATATAGATTTAGTTACTGTTAAGGTACTGTTAACAGTAACTAGGTTAACAGTACTTGTTATATTTAGGTACTGTTAATAATATTATAATTTATGTTTTAACTCTAGCGAGCATACTTTTTTCTGTGTGTACCCGTAGCGGGTCATAACGTGATGTCTGACGACTTTCATACGTTCTGTGGCAAGTAGCTAGAGATACACATGGCTCTTGGTCTATAAATAGGCGCGCTATAAGTGTGAGTTCCTGTATTAGAGCCGTCGAGAGCAGATCATCCAGACTAACCGAGCCAATTGCGACCAGCGACATTTGTCTACCAGTATACGTTTTGGTAAGCAACATTGTATAGCTTACATCGTATTAGTTATATTCGTATTAGTATTATTATCGTATTAGTTATATTGCATGTGTTTTGATTTGCTTTCCGCGTTGTGTCGTATGATGCTTTTGAATGACAGTACCCTTACTTTCTGCCTAGCCTACTGCCGAATATACTAGAGTATACGCATTCAACTGTGCGTCGCACGGTTAGTCGTAGTCACTGGACAACACTAACAGCAACGCAATCTGTTGTGTAATGTGTTAACAGGGGTGGATACTTCTAACTTGTTTGACGCGGAGTTGAATGTAGATGCTTGACAACAGTAACAGCAACGCAATCAGCTGTGTTACGCGTCTATAGTATTCCGTTTACCACACCGGATAGAGTGTATACTATTAGTATAAGCTAGTAGCAGTTGCTTAAGTAACAACAGTGCCTCCCACTGTGTTACGAATCCACAGTCCACTGCACCTAGTAGAGTATATATTTCTAATAAATTTGCCGTCGGGTTAGTAGCAGTCACTCGGCAAGGGTAACATCAGCGCAACCTGATGTGTTACCTATCTGTAGAGTGGGTGCTTCGAACTAATTTGTGCACGCGGGTTAGGGGTAGTCAATAGACAATAGTAACAGCAGTGCAACAAGCTGTCTTACGCGTCGTGTTAAAATGCTAAGATACCTGCCGTGCTGATTATTCATCTGCCGTATCTAAATTGAGTCCGATCTTATGTATGAATTATGTGTGAAAACTGCTACCTGTTTTCCGTATAATTAGTTTATCACCGCATTTAAATTTTGCTTTATCCGCACCGCTAATATTTCGCTAAACGCCGTTTTTTAGTATTATTATTATTGGACTACGTAAGTTTTGCTATGCGCCGTTTTGGTTTGATTTTTATGTTATTGTGTACTATTTAATATAAGACCGCTTGAATACCACTTATTTCATTTAACATTCATTCATTTGATTTATATTAATATTTGATTGAATATATACATATATATACTTTCTTTCCCTATTTGTTTATTTCCTATAGAAGAATAGTACACGGTTTTGTTAAAACTTTAATACTGTTTCACTTATTAGTATTAAGTTTAGATACATGTACCCGCATGATCTAGGACCTAGGACACCTTCTTAACTTTCCACTGAGTATACTTGAGCCTTAAGAGAGCCTCTGAGGACCGAAACAACAACATCAGTTTGAAGTGCGATCTCACTTTAAACGGACCTGGCGCTCGAGGCAAATTCCTGAAGACCGAAATATTCTAATATTTTGTTGCGCCATTATTGTGACAAACGATGAGGCTCCTCATTAGCAACGTCGCGAGTGGGAGTTCCGTTGGAATATGTATCTATAAGAGAGTACGCCGCACAGCATAAAATTATTCTTCAAAATGTTTTAAAATAAAAGATGTTTATCTATTACATACTCGCTATTTAACCTAGCATAATTATCAAAAACAAGATATTAAAACGTACGCAAATAATTTATATAGAACAACTAATATTACCATAATTAGATATCAACGTATTTAATTAAAAATAATTATTTATTCAAACGGTTTATTTTAATATATACGAGGAAGTCCAATAAATTATGGACTGCACAACAAAATATATATTTAAAAAATTCTAAAATTGTTTAATTGGTGTTTCATTGAATGAAGATAAATGTAAATGTTAGATATTCAAAGTAAGTTCTTACTCTGAATAGAAAGATTCCTTTTCCTTGGCTTTGTGCAACTGGTTTACAAATCCAAACTGGTTTTTCATCTGAATATCCTTCTTGTTCATCCTTGATTGTTATAATTTTATTCCTTGTACATTCAGCAGCAAGTTTGGTATATTCTAATGGTAAATTATAACCATGTGGACTGAAAATTATTAAAATTTAAATGATAATAAAAATAGGCATTTCAAGTAAAGAATGAAATGCAAAAGCAACTGAAAAATAAACTTAAAATTAGGGTATACCAGTCAGCAGTGATTAAAATAAAGAAAATTCTCTAAATTCTCTACAAAAAAATATATTCATTTCAAGACAAAGTTTTCAAAAATCATTCACAATTGTGAAAATCAACCAAAACATATTTAAAATAATATTAAAGACTATGTCGTGTTCAGCCACGTTTATTTTAATTAGACGCTTAGGGAACGTTTTCGGGAACTTGGCCCATTGTCAAACTAACAAATTGTGCACAGCGTCAAAGAATCTGTGGCAGATTCCTGCTCGCGAAGCTGCTAATGGAGACTTCTAGCGATTATCACAAATGGTGCAAATTAATATAGATAAAAATATCCTGCGGAATTATCAATTCTCGGACGCCAGGTCAGTTTAACGTGAGACCTACAGGTCCTCAATGGACTCTGTAGTTGAGGGCACGGGCAGCAAAATACGTAAGTAGTCCAGGAGATTGTGTTCTTGTGGGCAGCTGAAAAAGATTCTAACTCTTAATTAATAAAACCTCATTAACGATTTTATAAAATAAGGTCTATTGTTCTTCTAGACAATTTAAACATAGAAAGGAATATAAATGCACGATTGTCAATAATAGAAATATAAAAGTCTAATTAAATCATGCGGTGATAATATGCGGTGATAATAATAACAAAATAGTAATAATGCGGAAAGCATGTAAAAATGGTTTATAATGCAATAAAGAGGCAGAGGTAAATCTGAATACACGACACTAACCCCTTCATATACAACTAACCCGGATGCGCGTAGGTTAGAAGTATACACTCTAGTTGTAGGAGTGAGAAGGAATGGAGACACTATGACGTGTAACAACGCGTTGATCGTCGGTGTTACTGTTGTCGAGTGACTAAAACTTGTAACCCCGATGAGCGTACGTTAGGGTTATAGTACCGTAGGTAGTGTAGTGAGTTGACTGTGGGTTGTGAAGTTGTTATTTTTTTCAAACTGACGTCGAGAAGAAAGCATGTTACATTAATTTTAGAAGACCAATGCAAGATAATTAAACGACTAGATATTGGGGAGAGTTTGACGAAACTTGCTTCAGAATACGGCGTTGGTAAATCTATTGTACATGACATTAAAAGTAAGATGGAAAAGATAATCTCTAATTGTTCTCGTACGGAATGTGGCCCGGGAAAGCAGCAAACTTTGAAATCTGCGGAAAATATTGATGTTCAACAGGCATTATATTATACACATGGATAGTGCAGCAGAGAGCTAAAAATAACATGCTGAGTGATGATTTCATCGCAGAGAAAGCTACATTTTTTGTACCGAGAAATGATGCACAAGACGACTTTCATGCAAGTAGCGGTTGGATGTCCAATTTTAAAAAACGGTTATTCCAGTACTAGGTTTTGCGTAATTTATTTATTTAATCTTTTACAAGTAACATGTTTTGTTGCAAATCATATTTAAATTCAATAATACATAAATTAAATAGGTTATGAATAAAAATTTTTTCCTAACGAATCGCGGAACTGTTCAGTTAGAGTGGGAATTAGTAACTAAATTCTACCATCACAAGGTCTTTAAATGTCATCAACTTAAACGTGCGTAAACTACTTTTCAATAAGTTTAATGACGAAGTTTCAGTGTTCGGCAAAATGGAAGCATAAGGATTGACACTCAAACATTAGGAAAAGATTTTTATTCATAACTATTTAATTTATGAATAAAAATTTGTGCACATTTTTTTTTTGCTTGATAATGGCCCTAGTTCCCGAAAACGTTCTCTAAACGTATAATTCAAGTAAAACTGGATGAAGACGACATATTGTTTTATATTATTTTAATTTTAAATGGTCCACAACACTATAAATGCTTTACTTAATAAAATATTTGTTATCTGATTTAATTGTACACTCCCAACGAATAAACATTACTCCTTTGACATGAAAGCCATATAAACATTGCCACATGAGTCATATGATTTTTCAGTTCTGGTGCAATATAAAAATTTGACTAAAGGCAAAGTGGGTTATACAATTAAGTCGTGAAGAAAATCGAAATCCTGATGCAGATTTTGACGATTAACAGCAGAATGCCATAAAATTTATCAGGAATCCTAATGATTCTAGTTTTATAAACTAGTAAAGATCTTTAGTACTTAGTTTATTTAAAACAGGATGTGTAACATTTTTAGTGTATTGTACTAAAGTTGATTGCTTACTAAACCAATAGGTTACTCTCAAAACTTTCCGTATACTTTTTCTGATTAAACTCTACCTTTACATATGTACATAAAATGGAAAATCATAATAGAAAGTATTCTATTAAATAAATTACCTGAAATCGTAAATTGAACCATAAACTTTCTTCATACATCTTAAATATCTAATTAAGTTATCCTTTCTGCATATTGATGATCCTTTTGGTATGTGATTTATGTACTAAAAATTAGATTATATAAATAAATTATTAAATTTCAAATATTTTTTTATTCATATATTCCAGTTCTTATACATATAAATATAGAGTATATGATTCTGAGATCAAAATATGATATATGTACTACAATACCTATATATTTAATAATGATAATAATCTCTTAATAATCTTAATATTGTCACATTATTTTTGGGTGAGATTGTTACTCCCCAACGTGACATTGGTAAGAGTGGAATCTTTTGAATAGAGTAACCTTAGCGATCCCTTCTTACGTATAGAGTAACGTAACGAATGGCTATATACTCAGAAAAATCCGGTTTACTTTAAGCCGTACTTGAATTTATCTATTACTAATAAAGTTACAATTTCTATCAAGTTAGAGTGTGTGCAGTTGTAATCTCCTAGCCACCCAATCAAATTAAAATAAAACACTAGACTTTGCCATTGCTCACGTTGGGCGTACCCTTTAGATTTCATCATAAATGTATCTAAATAATTTTTGTAGCGCGCAACCCTTAGCAATCAGAAATCGTCTCTCTATAGTTCAGGCTGATAAAATGAAAGAAGGAATAAACTCAACAAAAAGTATTTACAATAATTTCAAACATGCATAGTTGCAATCAAATGAAATATTTGTCCAAATATTATTACGTGCAATAATAAGTAATCAAAATTCCGGTTATAAATCATTAACTGCTTTCCACATTAATTACACAGGCCTGCACTTTTTCAGTTGTATCATGTTTTTCAAGTTTTGATGATGGATTGCTATGTATGTTTGTGCGCTGGATCCAAAATTGATCTGAGTTTCCTTCCATCACGTCAGAATTTGTTGCAAATATGCAATTTGTCAAAATGTGTTATATATCGCAAAAAATCACAAATATAATACATACTGACAGATTTAAATACATAGGAAATACTGCCATCTGTCGGTTTATAATAAAAACGAATCGTTGACATCAGAAACTGGCAGATGGCAGCACTTTCGTCATTAAACGTGTTGTACATCTCAGCTGGCTGTGAATGTTGACGCAACCGTTAATGTGGTACGTATCCTCCGCGATCAAAAGTGTTTGTGTCAGCGGATATACAGTACAAAACAAACATACAGTGTTCGAAATGGCGTCAAGAGGCTGTAAAAAGTTTGTAGATTCCTTTTCTTACATTTGTGGTGAGTTAATGGTGTCAAGACAAAAATGACATATAACATCGTTCGTGCGGCAAGTGTATCTCGCGTATTTCGGTGTAAAAGTAGGAGATCAAGACAAAAAACTTGGGCACCCCACTATGTTTGCTATACGTGTGTTGAAGGCCTGAGACGGTGGTCAAAGGGTGGACAACATTGTTTCAGATTTTGCGTTCCGATGATCTGGCGAGAGCCACAAAATCATATTGATGATTGTTACTTTTGTTCAACCGGGGTTCACGGTTTCAATGTGAAGAATAAAAGAGCATCGTCTATCCAAATCTGCCGTCGGCTGTACGTCCTGTCTTCATGGTCTAGCTAGATGAACCAGTGCCTATACAACCAGAACATTTACCTGAAGTAGGTGGTTCAGAAATTGAATCAAGTGAAGATACCGAACATAACGAAGTAGATTCTGGCAATTCTGCTCCACAACTACTTACACAAACTAAACTGAACGATTTGAATTACGACTTACATTTGACCAAACAGGAATTCAAGTAAACATAGTGTTAAGACAGTTTCTTACAGAATGCTGGGAAGCGAAAAAGAAATGGGCCGATTCAAGAGCACAGCACAACAAATAGAAGAAAGTTCAGAGCTCAGAATAGGAGGAGAATTATCCTCGGAAAAAAAACAGCTAAAAAAGGATTACCACAAGGGTCACCTTTAAGTCCAATCCTGTACAACATCTACATACACGATTTCCCAATAAAGAAAGGAAAAAATGCAACGGATATCATCTTTCAATTTGCGGATGATATATCCATAATGGTTACTGGAGCTAATACGTACGTGGCAGCGAATTCCTGGAAGCAGGAATTGAGAGAATAACTGAATACTGCAAAAAGTGGAAAATAAAATTAAATTAAGGAAGTGATCCTCTTTGGAAAGAAGCAGCTAAAAGTAAAAGTCATCAAAATAAGAGACACCAAGGTTAAATTCAAAACTAGTGCTACGGGTTTAGGGTGCGCTTTTGCAGGAAATTGAATTTCAAAAACCATGTCAAAAGGAGAGCAACAATGGCGTTAAGAAGAGCAAGAGGTTTATAACAAGGAAGAGGTTTGGGTATGAAAAATAGAATACGAGTGCTAAAATCAATATTGGCACCAAGATTATCATATGGTCAAGAAATTTGGTGCAGAAGTGGAGCAAAAACAAAGTAACGTGTGAGAATCACAAAAGATAAGCTCATTAGGCTGGTCATAGACGCCCCATGATATTGCAGGAACGCAAATCTCAGATCGGAGCTAAATGTGGAGAATATGGTCAACAAATCAATGAGGAGAAGAGCAGAAATGGTAGGTAGATAAAAAACCCAAGCAGATGAAGATCTACGAGCAAAAACACTTAAGTGTTTTGAATGAGTAAACATATCGGAATATCTCTCTAATACTCCGATACAAGGAAGAAAACGTACCATAACCAGAAAGACTGAAGTAGAGAAAGAAAGGAAGTAAAAAAACCTTGTCGAAAGCCTTTTCCATATCTATAACTGCTGCATTCAGTTGCCCTCCTTCATCCAAGGTATCCTCTATATTCTTTGTTATGTTTATTAATATGTTTATTATAGTAGAACATGAGTCTACTCAAAGGCATTTTTTCTTCCTCAGTCCTCTTTTAATCTGAATCCATTCCGACGTTTTTTTTTTTACTATTGTAATGAGGAAATTATTTCATTTTATATTTGTAGCCCACCAGTGTGGCGGTTATATTGTCCCCACGAGAGGCACATAGTAAAGAAAATTTTACAATGTGTCTTTTTTTAATAATTGGTATTTTTTGGAATACTCAAATATAAATTGTAGAAGATTTATAATATTACCTGCCATGCGTACATATTTTTATGATGTCCTAAAGGAAAGCCAGAAGATCTCCACCATAAATTCCAATGATCCTTCTCATCCTGATTATATTCTCGCCATCCTCTTTCTAAGCATACCTAGAAATTATGCACTCATAAATATGATTTTTATTCCAAAAGTAAAATCTTTCTTAGACTATTTCTTTTTAAAATAGGGGAAAGTAGGGTAAGATTACAACAAGAAGATTTCATCCTTTTTTTCAATATCCTTTTTATTAAATACTTCAATTCTTTGTAACTGTTGTAGTTTTTTACACAATGTTCATTTTGAAGCTAGAGAAGTTCGATCGGTGTACCGGCCTAGCGGCAGACCGCGCAAACTTGCGGGATGAGTGCCGGTGTTATAGTGAAAAAGCTTTATTTTTAAGTGCAGAACCGTTTATCAGACCATAAGAAACTACTGTTTTTAAGCTATCTTTTGAGCACTATTGATTATTAATAAAGTGACGGGTTTTGAGATTATGTTACAAAATTGCCACAAGGTACGGAATGGGGCTAAATCATACAGAGGTGTACGGTAGACCCCTTCAATGTACGATTTAGCCCCTTATAGTTTGTTACGACATTATTAAGAGGCTGAAATTTATGAAGGGAATATCATAAATATTATAATATTATACTCCCCCCCCCCATTCATCAAAGTTTTTTTTATAGAATACAAACATTCGTTGAGACACCTGATTACTGTTGATTTTTCGTGGTGGGAAACGCAGGATTGGTTTCAGAGCATGTATTATAACCGTAGGTTTTTTTGTCAATTAATGTGTGCACCAAAGCTAAATATGAAATAATTCAGGTTTTTAACACTTGCTCTGAACCTGATCGTGGCATTTCAGAGACGAAAACCCAATTTGGCAGTCATAACAATAAAGCTTGTTTTTCAGATAGTCTGAAAATATCAAAGAACATGAAGTCGGTTATTGTTGATGTCCAAAATAACGTTAAAAAATTAAGACGGCCAGTCAGGACTTATAACGTACCAGTAATGACGTTAAGTGATAGACTTAAAACTGGTACCTCATAAAAGTTAGGTTTAGAGCATTAGCCTGTATTCACAGAAGTGCAGAAAAATGAAATTTCTGAACAACTTTTACTTGTAGCTAAACTGTTTTATGGAATTTACTCCGTTGAGCTCCGCCGTTTGGTTTTTGAATATGCTGCGAAAAATTTCATTCCACAGCAATCTAAGAAGTCACCTAAATTATCAGGGCAAGATTGGCTACATGGATTTTTGAAGCGGAACGCAATGCTGTTAATAAAGAAATGTGGATCTTTTTATCCAATCTTACACCTGGAAATGGAAAACACAACCTCACAAGCATGAGGCCTCAAAAATATACAATTTTGATGATCTTTACGCTTCAAAAGACGGGAAAAATTTTAGGCCCGATATCCCGAAAAATATCACCGTGGGTGTGCAATGAGGACTGCAGGTGAATACATCCCACCCATGTTTATCTTTCCTCGGCAGAGAATAAGCCCTAATTTAGTTAGAAGCGGACCATGAAATGTAATTTACCATTGCACTCACAACGGGTGGATTACTGAAGATTTGTTTGTCACCAGGTTGCACCATTTTATTTCCCGCGCTAAGCCACCTAAAGAGCAACGTGCGCTTTAAGTAATGGACAACTACAAAACCCATACTACCCTAGCAGCGTACTATGTTTGCAAGCAAAATTCATTAATTGTGGTGATACTTCCACCACATTCGTCACATCGCCTTCAACCATTAGATACATTTTGTTAGCAGCCTCAAAGCAGCATTCAACAAGGAATCTGATAATTTTCTTAGAAAATAACAACTTCTAATATCGCTGATAGTTTAATTTACTACACTTAAAACGCCAAATTCCAAAATCGGAACATACCTAAAACCGGAGGTCCATATACATCCAAAACATAACCAAATTTTTTAAATAACTGAACCTCTCTAGAGATCACAATTGAATGGTGGCAACATAAAAGAAATAATAATTTACAAAATTAATACACGCAATAACGTAGTGTTTATAACAAACAACAATTACCTTGCCTCTTTGTGTATGGCCACTAATAATCCGGTGTAAACAAACATGCAGAACGCAGATAATAATGTTGCCGCATCAAATAAACAGCTGGAAACTATTGAAGGATAGTTATAACATATTTGAAGCGCTACCTATTAACCGGGGGCTAAATTAGACATTGTTCATGTTTGGAACATGCCCATGAATGGGAGCTTTATTGAATAATAACTAGAATACTTTAATGATTTGATAGCTGTTTAATGTATATGAACTATATATTTGATCTTCCGACTTGAATATTCGTTACTCCAATCCGAAGGATAAAGCGGTAAGCTGCTCTTCCACGAATGATCACTTTGTATATATCCAAACGGTGCACGATGGAAGGTTCCAAATTGAAGAGAAGTTAACTAGTAATGAAAGATAGAAAAGCGAGCGAAGCAATGGGGTGGGATTTCCAATGATACCCGGGGCAACGATTCGGAAGAATGCGGAAGCCAAGATGAAATTTGGAACGACTCAATGAGTGCTGACCGAACTACGCGATGCCGGAACTTGACGTAAACGAGTGCAAGAACATGTATGAAGACTAAGTCTGGACTCAAATGAGTGCGAGACTAGTAATATTGATAACGTTTAGTAAAATGTATAGCGAGTGCTGGCGTAAGGAGTTCACTAACGATAAACAGTATCGACTCGGCGAGTGCGAAATATAAGCGAATTATAAGTAAGTTATGTGTTGGCTTTACGCAGCGGACGCTGTAATTAGGTAGCTGCTTTGTTCGGAAGGTGATTTCTTCCACTCTTCGCTCGGTCGTTTGTTCTGATATGGCTACTAGAGTTGCATATACTAAATAACCATAGCGCTATAATACTAATTTCAAATAAGCACATCTAGGTGTACTAAAAGAGTAATTAACTCTGCCGGTAAGATGAAATTAACATATTGTCATCTTACCCTTACTTCCCGTGTGGTATGAAAAACAAGATGACATTTAAGTCTCAGGAAATAGAATACTTGTCACAATATATGTCACAAAATTATATATTGAGCATACAATAGACTCTAATAAAGTGCATGTTATAATTCATTTATCTTTTTTGGAGTCAGATCTAAACAGCTGATAATTTCAACTGTTCAACTATTAAAACGCTAATGATTACAAGAAAACTATTTACAATAAGTTAGGAAGGTCAAATAGTATTATTACTACTACATAAAATATATCAATGTTTTCTCTTTACTTGCGTGTAATTTGGTTGTTTGTTAGTTACAAATAGAAGCTAGCATTACATATTTTATTGTTCTATTACATAGGTATTTCTAGATGATTGTGAATAAATCAAATCAAAACCGGTGCGGTGCATTCGGAATTATTTCATAATTTATGCAAGAGTTTCTAAAATGTGATGTACTTATATTGCTTTCACGTAATCGCTACTTTCCAAAGTATTTCCTGCATAAAATTGCATAAGAAAACTTTAATATTGTTAGTAAATTACAGATTGAAATAAACAACAAATAAATATTATTGATAAATTAGGAAATTATATTTTAAAGGCCCCACAGGAAAATTTGACCTTCGAGAGGCTCTTGCTTTGATTGTATAATCCGAGGTGGTAAAAAGTCTTCTAATGATAGAGACAGGGTCGTCTAGACGCCACTTCCGGACTTTAAAAGAGGACCTTAGAAAGTTGTAAGTTATCGGATTGTTTTCCTGTGAGCGAGTAAGTTGTTTTGAGCCTGTCACTGATCGTAGCGGTCGTGCAATGCTCTATAGATTAGCTTTTGGAAAGCTAATATTGTCACGAGATAGATTTGCACGAGATAGAAAGTTATATTCATAATACAAATTTTCAATTCTTTCATCAGCCCGGCTTGTAGCGTTTAGAAAGCGACGTCCTTCCTCGCGACGCTAGAGTAAGGACGTCGATTTTTAAACGTTGCCCTCAGGAACACCTGATAGAGGATGGATTTCTCTAAACAATTCATCTAAATAATAAATTTAAATAAAATTGACTTGAAAATAACTAATTTCAATGCTTTACCTGAATCAAAAGCTGTGGTCCACAACCATTCTCGTTTATTCTGAAGACAAACGGTCCTTCTCCGAAACAGTCTTCATTCATTTTTACCAGATAATTTTTACGTATATTTGTACATTTAATAAAAAAATCACAAATGAGTACCAAATCCTTGTAATTCCATAATTTTCAAAAATGGAATTCAACGGCTTGAATTAGTTTACTTGGTTGCTTCAAAGAGACAAAATATAATTTATATTTGATTATAATCATTTGTTGGATTGTTTTTGTAGAAGCGAATCGTTAAATTAGATGTAGTTTAGGAATTATTTCTATTTAATTAAAAACACATCGCATATGTCGACCATCAAACGTGTAACATATATAAAATAAAAAAATATATATAATAATTTCTAACCGATGAGATAGGGTCAGAACATAGTTAGTGTCTATTCAGTTACATGACGTACTGAAAAATAAGGGTGTTGATAAAGCTTAATACGTAATACCTTATAGCAGAAATGGCCATCGACCCGCGGTTCATCGGATATTTTTTGTAGTCTCTCATATATGTTACACGTCATTTTCGAATTAACACTTATTCAGTTATAAAAATTCGTCTTAGTGCGAAAGAGTAAATACTATACATATATCTTCATTTACTGGTTTTATTTCAAATGGGGATTAATTTAGCTGCAAGTATTTACTGAAAATAAATTTTTATTTTACTAAAATCGGTTAATTAAAATCAACTGGTTTTATTTAATTGCAAGTGGACGCACCTTTAGTTTTCAAATCTAAGAATTTTCATCAACATGTGCTGCATATCCTTATTAAAAAAATGCAAGTGTGTACTTACCTTTAGCTTTCAAATCTAGTTACTTTATATCATTGAATGAAAAAGCCAACGGCGACAACGTTAGCAGCTCAAATTTAAAAAGATTAAAAATTGAAAAATGTTCGGGCTTGCTGCTTTATTTAAATCTAGATAGTTTCCATTTTAAATCTAAAGTTACTATTCATGTTAATTCTAGTTACATTGTGTTTTAAATCTACTAGTTTCATAACCTCAAATAGGATGAGCAGCAGCTTAACTTAAAAATTTAAAAATTTCGCTCCGAAGTTTTCACAAAATTTTGAATCGGGACTTCCCCGGGACTGGTTTTGTTGCTAATCACGTTTCACTATTTACTTGTAAAAAAATTTTTGAACGCTCCTATATATTATTTTTTATATCGTTCCTGGTAATATCTATAGTTACAAATCTAGTTACTTTTCATTTAAATCTAGTTACAAATCTAAATTGTTATGCATGCGACGATTTTAAAATTAAAACTTTTTTAATTTCAGTTTTTAAATTTTCTATTTCAGCAGCTGCCAAGTTTTTACGTCAGAGAGAAGTGGAAAATAGAATAAATGATGTGGAATTAAAAGAAGGGAATGGAAAAATTCGAGTGAATAAATATTAGTGACTGCAGGACAACAGGGGATTTTCAAAATATTTAACATAGAGAAAGGAGAAAAATATTGGTTGAAGGAATGTGACAAGTGAACAAGTTTGAGGTTTGTAAGAGCTTTTTTCACCTGAAGTTTCTGTTTTTTACCGTAATTAATAATACTAAAGTACTGTTAATCTGGAGTATCTAATTTTACAACAACGGGTGCTGAATAAAAATAGAAACACACAGCGTAACGTCAAAATGAGAAATCTCATTTATTGATAAAACTAATCAGTCTTATATATGAAATTGTATAATACGTAATTGCAAATAATAAATAATAAATTGTACGTGTATTAAAATGATTTAACATTTTCTTACACCTTCGAACATTATGCATTTTATTACTTAATTGATTTTTAATAACAACGTTTAGAAAACGTGCCAATTGGTTTTTAGTTCGTACAGATGAAGTTTGTATGTAACAGAAATGCAAGCTGCTAGTTTAAACGTATGTAACATTTTACTAGTTTATGCATATCTTGTTTTGATTATATGAAATATCAAACATATGAATTTCAATATATATGTCACTTAGCGTTTATCAATGTTCTAATTACATCATTTATGCATAGTACTTCTTAAACATGTGTATCAATATGTTATTATATTTTCCCATACGGCTTAGAGGGTTTCTTTATTAAAGGGTTCTTGATACCTCTAAATGTAACAATATTAATTAGAACAATATAATCTAAATATGAAAACCTAAAAACTGTAAAATGTCACTTTGCAACGTCAACACATTTATGACAAACCGCCAAATACCTTTTGGAATTATCGCGTAGTATAAGCACCGTAGTACTTATCTTATCCTTCAAATAATCCCACTGATCTAAAGGCAAATAATAATTATATTCAATATTTATAAATACCTAGGAGTATGGGTACCGTGGTCCTCATCTTCTTGATATCCCTTGTTAGTTTAATCAATCATGTCATATCTGTTTTTCAATCATGTTAAGCAATCATGTCAGCAAGAATGAAATATAAATCTATTGAATTAAAATGAAATATATGAGCACGTAATGTCTTGGAGTCTACAAATTTCATAAACCAGATTTGATAAACTCGTTAAACAACAGGGAATACAGAATATGTGGAAACAAGAAGAAACGTGGGATAATTGGCTAATGTCATGCCAGAAGTTGATATGGACATTGGATGAAAGGAAGGAAGGAAGGAAGGAAGAAAGGAAGGAAGGAAGGAAGGAAGGAAAGAAAGAAGGAAAAAATTGGTGGAGGTATATCTACGATCGGAAGTAAAGGAAACACCGATAATGAGAAGAATAATTCAAGAAAAAAGTAGAAGGGAAGTATAGAGGGAGAAAGAATGAAAAAAACCTCGCCACTAGGTGGCGCTACAGCACATCAATTTCTACACCGTTCAACTGATCGCCATGAAATTTTATGTACATAGGTATTGGAGTACGAAGAATATTTTTATGCTATCCACTTTGTCGTAACTCGCCACTAGATGGCACTGTAACACATCAACTTTAGAATAAGAATAATCCCTTTAGAATAATCCTTTAGAATAATCCCAATGTTCTAAAGGTAAATAATAATTGTATTCAATATTTATAAATATCTAGGAGTATGGGTACCGTGGTTCTCATCTTCTTGATATCCCTTGTTAGTTTAATCAACCATGTTATATCTGTTTTTCAATCATGTTAATCAATCATGTCAGCAAAAATGAAATATAAATCTATTGAATTAAAATGAAATATATGGCACGTAATGTCTTGAAGTCTACAAATTTCATAAACCAGATTTGATAAACTCGTTAAACAACAGGGAATACAGAATATGTGGAAACAAGAAGAAACGTGGGATAATTGGCTAATGTCATGCCAGAAGTTGATATGGACATTGGATGAAAGGAAGGAAGGAAGGAAGGAAGAAAGGAAGGAAGGAAGGAAGGAAGGAAAGAAAGAAGGAAAAAATTGGTGGAGGTATATCTACGATCGGAAGTAAAGGAAACACCGATAATGAGAAGAATAATTCAAGAAAAAAGTAGAAGGGAAGTATAGAGGGAGAAAGAATGAAAAAAACCTCGCCACTAGGTGGCGCTACAGCACATCAATTTCTACACCGTTCAACTGATCGCCATGAAATTTTATGTACATAGGTATTGGAATACGAAGAATATTTTTATGCTATCCACTTTGTCGTAACTCGCCACTAGATGGCACTGTAACACATCAACTTGTACACCGTTCAGCCGATCGCCATGAAAATTTATATACATAGGTACTTAAGTACGGAGAATATTTTTATGCTATCCACTTTGTTGTAACTCGCTACTAGCTGGCGCTGAAGCACGCGGCTGTCAAGCTTTAATTCTTACATTTTGTTATAGTACTATCCACATATTCGCCATAAGATGAATACTGAAATATTTGTCTGTCTTCCTCATTATGATCACAATCCTCATTATGATTCATAAGAAGAGCAGAAATTGAATGTAATATTCTCGAGTACACATCTGCAAGTAACCTATTAACATTGTCATCAATCGAAACATAAGAAAACAAACAAAATTACCTAAACTTGTATTTAAGTTTCAATAAAACCAAAACTAGGGTTGCGTGTGTATCCATAAAATATTACTACTTATAGGATAACTCTTTATGAAAATCTTTTCACTTACATATATAGCTCCAATGCAAATTTTCCTTTATCACGTAAATGAGATGTATTAATATAGTGGATGGTAAATACATACATACATATTAAGTGACGTAATAGGTTTTAGTAGATATTTAATAGATGCCTATCATAAAATTGCTATAAAAAAATTATCGGATAAAGAAAATAAATTCAAAAATCGTTGGGTTTTTTATTATTACATTTCCTTTCAGTCTTTATTGTATCTTTTAGAAATTAGTGTCAGACTACAGGGTTTGAATAGGATAAACAATTTTTATATTTTATTTCAGTCGCATCAAAAAGTTTGAGGAATTTATTCAGAAAATTAAAAGTACAAGTTTAATCATCCAAATCGATATTGTCTTCTTCCAAGTACTCTCTTTTGGCTGCAACGTATTTATGCGAGCGCTTGATCCAATCCTCAAAACATTTTTGTTACTTGGTTTTCAGTATGGCCCTGAGAGCTGCTATAATTGGCTGCTATAATACGTTCGCCGGGCCGATTTTTTGAGTCGGCCAAACAGAAAGAAGCCCCAGGGAACGAAATTAAACGAACTCAGTGGATGTTCGTTTCGTTCTTCGCCAAAGAGTTGCGGATAACGATAGAATTGTGCGACGATGTGTTATCGTGGTGCAACATGTTATCGGCTAGCCTCTACAGAATAGCCAAATGCATAAAACTACCAATAAACAAACATCGTCAATTAATTTAACAATTAACAAATCAGAAAAACCACCAAACAGAGAAACAACGAATCCACAATTAATTTAATCGGCGGAAAGATTTGCGGTGTTTATCTCACTAGCTGTTATACATGCAGTCAGCGAAATCTGCGTATAAATTCGTCGACTACTACCGCTAGCCACACGGTGTTCTAATGAGAAGAAAGAGTCAGAGCTGCTCGCAAAAGATATATAGCATCGCAATGCACTACCTCTCGACGGAGCAAACTGCTGTAAAACCACACAACAAAGTTTCGCGTTTTCATGTGTTAGAGTGTGACAGTAGAGAAACGAGGTGGAGAATAAATATTGCTCGCATTTTATGGCCCTTCTTAATTTATTAAGAAGATTTATAGCCCCTCGTCTTAAGCAGGTGTTTTCATATTTGTTGCGTGCGTTCATCGAATGTAGAATACGAGCAAAAAATGCTACATCTCAAGAAAGAGCAACATGTTTGCTCTCGTTTATGGCATCTTTCTGTCCGCGACCAATTTTTTTAATATAGTGTTTCGCTTCGGGCGATGTTAGTTTTCAAATAACAACTCATAGTAAGGTTGCTGAACTTGCGTTCAATGCTCCGCCCCGAAGGAGTTGGAGCCATATACGGGCGGCCACGCTTGCATTCTCGTGTTTTGGAAAGCGTCAGCACAGAAAGAGATATAGAGAATGCATCGCTCTCATTTTGGATAACCTTCCTTTGCTGTTGTTTTTGCTCTAGGCAAATGTTTTTCATATTTTTTGTGGGATTGCATGGAGTGCAGAATACGAACAAAAATGATACTTATTAAGAGAGAGCAATATATTTTGTTCCCTTTTATGGCGTCCCGAAACTTCGCGCGAGTTTTTTTTTTATTGTAGAATTCGCTTTTGTAGATTTCGAATAAACAAACTCTTAGTAGGGTTGTTGAACTTGCGTTCATTACCCTGTCTCGAAAGAGATTTTGACGACCTCTAATTTTGAAACAAACAATTTTTATGAGTTTAGTGAACTTCGCGTAACCTCGTCATCAGCTTTACAGCGACAGATCTGAAACCCAAATCATAAACTTAGATGTCTTGAACGAATCCATAAGTGATGTTCATGTCCTTCATGTGTTCATGTTCATGTCCGTAAGTGATGCTCTAATGAGCAATTTACGGCTTTTGGCCATCATTTCTATGTTTTCATTGGTTTTCGATGTCGACGGCGCCACTGCGTTCGTCATCTATGACGAACTCACGGACATTTCTCAAGCATTCGTGCCACTTATAAACGTTATACTATCGTTGCCGAAACACTTCTCCAGCCTTTTCATGCTTTTCGCACTCTTGAATCCATTTTTAACACAAAATTTAATACAAACTCTTTTCTTTTTTAAAATTGGGAAATATCGAGAACCCGTACAGAGGTAGATGTACTCAAGACGGCGTAGCCTTCGCAAATGTAAAGCTCTAACGCTAAAATTTGGTGGAAATGTCAGTGACCCATGCAGAAACCTACTAAAAAATTAGAACTCAAATCGGGTAACTAAGAGCATCACACGGTGTTCGTTCCTGAAACTGTTTGATCAAGGCGGTATACGAATAATATATACGTTCTACAGAAAGCTAAATGTTGTGATTAGAAGATGCATCAAAGACTTAATCTTCAGTTCAAAGAATGAATTTGCAAGTATTTGAATTTTAATTGGGAATGCAAAATGGCGTCAAGTAATGATGAAAATAAAGGGAAAACGTACAGTATTAGTAAAAAAAATCGTGGACGTGATCGCCACCGCATCATTCATATATTGGAAGTTCTACGTTTTATTATATCTTGTATAAAACAAAAGTTGAACCTTTTAATTTTGACTGACATAATTCATCTATTAAATTCAATTTGCACAATATTTGTTTAGGGTAAACTAAACAACATTAGTCAGGGTAAACTAAACCTATAAATCGCCTACCGATGATTCTCCCGGTCCCCTCATATGCTTACGACGCACTTTACCGCGGCCTAAGGCCGCCCTTGACTCACTTTTCCGCGTATTTACCTACGGCGCGGACAGCTCCGCTATCCACTTTGCTAATTTCTAAAACAGCAGTCTGACGTGCAAAGCACGCTTGACTGTCTTGGCCTTGTTAATTCGTCTATACACGAATTCGCTAACTCATTAATTCCCTGGTCCTCATATTTGACTATCGCGCGGATAGCTTTGCAGTGCGCTTAGGTGCGGCCTGCTGCCGCTTCTAACTTACTTTTCCTCGCTGTCTTGAGACACTGTTTCCACATGTCCGTGTTGCGCAAAAATGAGGTGCCTGGGTTTTACACTTGTTCCTCCAGTTTTATGTTTTCAACTTTCAATGGAACCGAGATATTTAAATCTGGGAGTGGCGCATGATACCAGAGGCATCCTTAGGATTGGAGTAGAATATTCAGCATCCAGATTCCTTGCAGGCAAAGCTACGATTATTTTAGTTGTTCAAGAGTTGAAGAAAAACTGTGACAAAGCTCAACTGAAGCACACTGCTCGTAATTAAACATACAGCTAGAAGAACAATTACAGAATTTTGAAAACCTAAATCACTTACTGCACACCAGTAAAAGAAGAAGAGGCATCTCTGGGAACATACTTACCTGCGCTTTCGGACTAAATCACGAGGCCTATCAGAATATTAAAAGCCTGGATCAAAATCAACAGTCTAAAATTGAGCAGTCTAAAATTATGTTATCAACCATCACCAGAGGAAATAATACTGAACAAAACATCGCGTCCTGAACCAAATTGTAAATAATACTGAACAAAACATCGCTTCCAAATTAGAAAGGTTCAGAGTAACATTGAACCACGGATTGATCACGCTGAATGAAGTTCAACGTTACACTCTACAAGTCAGGATGAATGAAGTAAATATTCATATGCTAAATGCATACATGATCGCTGAAAGTATGCCAAATGAAATACATAATCATTACAAGGGACTAGTAGCCATCACGTACAAAAAAGAAGCATTTATGACTGCCTATCATCAGCTATTATCCTCAAGTGAATAATATCGTAGAAGCTAACGCTGTACTACTGACACGATTACTGTGTATCAATACTTTCCTATCATTGATACAACATGATTCAACCTGAGAAGTATCACATCAATTTCATATAAAATCGGAAACAATTCTTACACCATCGTGGACATTCCTAAACCAGTAGTAGCGGTAAATTATAATGTTAAGCAGTACTTTCAATTAGCATACGCTCAGCAGTACGATTGTTGGGTCATCACTAGCACCAATTATCTGTATGCTCCGGAATCAATTAAGAAAATGGGTGTCAATAAGCACTGTGTCATAGTTGCACTATACAACACTCTACAGCAGTCAAGATATCATCGAAAGCCGTATCAGTTAATAACAACAACTTGAAAAATGGTAGGAGAAAACTCATGGATGTTGACTATCAACGTATCCAAAGACATTTCTGTCATATGTGGCGGAGAACGGGAACAACTAATGATTCTCGATACGGGAATCATAACAATCGAGAATGGATGTCAGATACATACTTCGAATACAATAATTCGTCCTCAACAGCAATTAAATAGTCCTGTAGTCAGTAACTTTGAGCTACATTTAAACAACAACGCCATCAGTCAATCTGAAGTCAGTCAAGAAGAAGCGATTGATATTATAGGTGACGAACTCATCCACATAAGAAGCAAAGCAGAGGAACTAAATGAAAGGTTTCATAAATCAAACTGGCATAATGTGAAGAGACTGGGTCATCGTTATAGGTTCTTTGGTTCGAGGAATGGTTGGATAACTTCTACAACTCAGAAGTTCAAACTTCAACTGCTGCAATCTGGCGCGACAATATGTCCAAGGTAGGACATGGAAATATTATATTAATATTTTATTTTCGCTATGTTCATGAATTTTCTTTAGATAGGTATATTTTATTCTTCAATTGTGATAAAAATGAAAACAATGTATTTTTAAGAAAGTATTGCATTTTTTGTTAATAAATTAAAACATCATTACAATAGTACATTGCTTCAAGACATGCATTGTCACTGTCAAGGCAACTAGGCATGCAAACCGTACGCATTAATTCATATGTCAATTTATTTAGTTATAATGACGTATACGATTAGAACCTTGGATGTAATATAAAAAGACTGATAGTTTTATGAAATGGAGATTATCTAGTTAGCATTAGAACAGTGTGTTTTGCTCAAACCACGTCGATCTAACGCTGCTCTACAGTAATTAGATTAACTTGTAGTTACGTGCCAATAGAAAGCGTAACCTACAATTACTCCTTTTGTTCAAAGAAAATGTCTTTTAGGTGAAGATTTTTGGAAGAAAATTTTGGTGAAAATTTTGCTGGATTCAATATAATATAATAAACAAAAATATGTGGAGGAATATGGAGCACACTGAAATGTCTAAGAGTTATAATGCCGTAAAAATTACATTAGAGATGGCATCAAAAGCATTGCTTCATATATCTTATTGTATTGTAGGAATTTGACTCTTCACGATTTTAACTGCCTATGATAAGAGGAATTCGTAACATTATTTTTCAATAAACATTTTACATTTTTTAACCAAGCCCCCCCCCCCCCCCCCCCCCCCCCCTTCCCCCACCACACTAAAAACACCAAAAACAACCAAAACACACCAAAACATCATACTTAACATCAATCACATTTTTTTT
>WYDF02321375.1:0-14405 GCA_009867245.2 Adranes taylori
ATTAAGCCTACGAAAATAAAATAAGTAAAAATAAAATTCTATAAAAATAAAATTCAACTTCTACGAAACAAAAAAAAGGTTAAGTTAAGTATCCGACGACACATCTTCTGCTGAATCTTTCGATTCTCAAATAATTATCACTTTCTTCTACTCTTATTCTCATTTTATTATTTCCCATTGACCGCATCCTAATGCGAAGATGAGGAGAAGAAGTAGTACCGGGCACACGAAAACCATAAGAAAGATCCAACATAGACTCCAGTGGTCATCAGTTACGAACGTTGTCCTCGAACTACACGTCTTATCTCAAACTCTCCCAAGAAAACGCCAGTGGCCTACGAGCAAGAAGTTTCGACGTCAGTACCAGGGTCCCCCATTCCACCTACCGCTCCCACCGGATACAGCCATCCCTTATCAGGATGGCTGTATCCGACAACATTAGAAGACCACCACCGAACGAGTAGAGTTTCAATCCATTCCATCATCAATTATCAATGAATTTCCACATCAGTATACATCAACAAGATCCTCTTGTCGCAAACCATCAATAAAAACTCTACATATAAAATGTCACTGAATATTAACTTGTAAATTTCGAATTACAAGTTAAAAAATCAATCTATTTCATTATTTTTATTATTTAATATTCAACAATTATTATAATATTATTAAGTTTATTATGAAGTAGAATAGGTTTATAATGTTACAAGTATTATAAATTATTTTATTTTCTTGCCTTTTTTAAATTACATATTTTACTTAATTTTTTCGGTTCGGAACTTCTGTATATGTATAATCGATCGGCTGACAAGAAGTAGTCATGTTATCGAAAAGATGAGCGTTATTTGTAGACATAGAGTACCTTAGATGAATTCACCGCTAATCTAACATTGAAAAAAATTGGAAATATTGATCTTGTTCTCTATTTCTCGAAGGAGGATTGTTTTAAAAGTTTGTTTGTTATGTCTGCTATTTTCTGGTCTTTGTATATTAATTTTGGTAATGAAAGTTCTTGAGTAAAAAAGATCCGTAGATCCATATTAGATATATTTACATAATGTCGAGCATCTTTTATAAAAATATATAATACGAACATATTATACTCAAGAACTTTTTTTCATTACCTCAAAAAGAAATATATTTTTGTAATATTTTTTTCAGATGAAAATAAACAAATTTCGATATTAAATCTGCTTTTGGGCTATTTACGAGTATTTTCCGGTTTTAATTTAAAGGTGATCTTATTTACTCCGATCAATTTGAATAGATTAACACAATGTTTAATTCATATTGCTGAAATTGAAACTAATAATGTTAGTTTACTGGAGGAATACATTGTTGAAGGTAATTATATTTCTTATCTATTGATTGATTATCAAATTTATGAAATGGTAAGGTAGTTGACTGCATGTTGCATCATAAGATGACACGAAGTCTAAGAGCCTCAGGTATAGACGTTGGCGACTTGCGCATTATTACCGGCATCTACTAGTACCAAACTGCACAAGTAAGTGTGGACGGCGCAACGTTTGAAAAAATGACAATGCAGAAGGGTATACGATAAGGTTGCGTTCTATCTCCCCTTCTTTTCAACCTTTATTCTGAAACTATATTCAGGGAAGAAGATTTTCATTGCACGCGGCCTAACTCTTTAGTTCCGTGTGTGATTATTACGCTGCTACATTTTTGTTACTTGATCAATGCGAAAGCTAGACATTCAACCAGGAAATGGAAAATCGTATAGGCCCTTCGAAATGTACCTATACCGAAGGATATTACGCATCTCATGGATGGCAAGACGGACAAACATCGAAGTCCTCAGTATGATGGGCAAATCTTTAGGCTGATGAGAACTGTTAAGGAAAGGAGACGCAATATATCGGACACATCATGCGTGGTGAAACGTATAAGATCCTCCGACTGATCATCGAAAAGAAAGTTCCGGATAAAAGATCAATAGGACGACGCTAGAATTCGTCTTAGGTGGGGGGGGGGCAGTTTCTCGAACCAAAATAGCTTAATGGATCGCCAATCTCCGCAGAGAGACGACACTATAAGAAGAAAAAGAAGAAGGTGATTGAACACAGGGGTACCAAAATAGACGTATTATTAACATTTGCGTTTTTATTCTCTCCTATTCCTCCAAGCTTTCATTTTTATCGTCAATAGTAGTCAGTTTTTGCATGCTGCCGTAGTTTAGATTGCTTTATAAGTGTTGCCAATATAAGGAAACGATAAAAACTGGTTACGCAGACACTTTTTTCATAATATATTATTATAAATTAATAACTTCATGATCACTTGAAGGTATACTTACTTTGTTATTTACAGCGAATAGAACAACGATTTAGTTGTAGCTATGGTTTCAACTCTTTCGGGCCATCTTCAAATTTACAGACTATTTACTTATGTCGGAGAACTAGAGAAATGTTTTTAAAAACCAAACTAAATGACCAACGACTCATATTAGAGAAATAATAATCAGCTGGACAAATTGATCGACAAACAAATTATGTAATAGAGGATTGATTAAAAGAAAGTGCTGTCTGACCAATTACGTTGACAATAATTTTTTAATGTAACTTTATTATGTAGCTTTATGTGAATTAAGTATGCAAACGGTTGTTTTGCGTAAAGTGCCAAGGACATCCTTTTTACGAATATTTTTTTATGAAATATTAGAAAACATTAATTTTTTTATTTTTCAACAGATTACTCAAAGTAAATTATCAATTATTTTAGGTAGATGTATTAGACTTAACAATTTTTTTCATTTTGATTGATGGATTTTATTTGAAATGAAAATATGCCGATTGAAATAAAAATTTATTTCTTTGTAGATATGATTGATTTGAAACCAGATTTGCGAACACCTTGGAAAAATTTTCGATTTCGGGATCCTATTATTCAAAAGAAATTGGAATCAGTTTTACAAGTACTTGCACAAAGTGATGTAACAGAAATAGTAACCGATTTTTTAGTACACGTCTTCATAAATGAATCTGAGAAGCGCAAGGAAGCTACACTTCTTTTGAATGAAATTTTATCAGGTAACGATAGTGTGTCCGATTAGAAATTTGTTCAAGTTTACCCAAAGAAAAATACTAAATTTGATTGATGATGATTTTTTTTTGTCAGGAGACAAAAAAGTGTGTTATTCTGTTAACTAACGCAATTTTTTTTATCAGCTGACAGAAAAACATATCTCTTATAATTTCCGCTCTGCCTAATTATATTTCCGTGGTTGAGTATTGATCTATTTAAAAATTTTATTTAAGAAATTATAATAAATTTAAATAATTAACTTGAATTTACTTTATTAACTTCATACTGTAAATTACAATATAAATCAACAATGGAAAGTTACTAACTCAAGGTTTAGTTATTTTCCAATTAATTTAAACAATTTAATACATTAAAAATAATTAATTATCACTGCTAAATACAAAGACAAAGTATTTAGAATTATGTAAAATAAAATAATACGTTTAAATATGCGCACTATGCCAGCTACATGACTACTGATACAAGAATGAATAATCGCGCGACGACAACTCTGTAGATATAGCATTGATTGGATGACCCATTCTTCAAGAATAGCATCAAACAAAGCAAAAAGCATTAACTTATAGTCGGTCCGATAGAACGAGCTAAATCTATGCATATATTATATAAAATGTTATGTATGTTATGGGCTTGCCTGTGGACAGTATTAAAGAAATAAATAAATATAATATACAAATATCTCTCCGCGCGCAAGTATATCCATTATTTATATAACACACGTCTGCTGTTCGCTTACTGCTACGAAGCAACAAACATATATGTACTGAATAAAATAGATGACGATGGAGGACAATACATAAATACAAGAAAAAAATCGTGGACGTGATCGCCACCACATCTTTCATATACTGGAAATCCTATGTTTTGTTTAATCTTGGATAAAACAAAAGTTGAATATTTTAATTTTGACTGTCAGGTTATAACTCTTCTATTAAATTCAATTAGCACAATAGTTTTTAGAGTAAATTAATCAGAATTAGTCTAACCTATAAATCGACTACCTCTGAATCATCTAGTTCCCATATTTGCCTACGACGCGGACAGCTGTTTTTGACTTACATTTTCCCTCCATTCAACCAAAACATCTTTATCAGTTGACCATGCTATGCCCAAGGTTTTTTTGCAGGTTTTCCTTGGCTGTAAAGCAAATGCTATAGCGTATCTTTCCTCCAAGCTGTTAGCTTACCAATACAATCTATAATATATCTACTCATTACCAGTTCCAGGCTGAAGAGGATGATGAATCCTAAAGTCTTCTTTAATAAATTTCCAACCTCCTTAATTACACAATTCCAACAGGGGGTGGCGTTTTTGTGGGTCAAATCCCACACTGGTGGGTGGACAAGGTACCTTTCGCCTTTTAAAGGTTGCTCCACTTCCTATATGAAACAAGAAAAGAATACAAGTTCAACATTGTAAATACGTAGGCCTAGTAATAGATGATAAACTCAGTTTTAGAGAAGATATGAAGCAAATAGAAAATATGCAATAAGTAGGTACAATTACCACCAAAAAACAAAACACTTAATCTATTATAGCTTTATAACATCTCGGATTTAATATCTAATCGTAATGTGGGCATATGTCGCGAAACTTCCAAATAAAAAATACAAAGGACTTAAAATAAAATATTGAAAACAATCTATGATAAACCCAGCACACGAACTCTAAAAAAACTATATGAATATATTAAAAAATTAACCATTATAGAAATAGAAGAACTGCAAGTTTTTAAACTAGCTTATAAAGTCACAAATAATTTAATTAAATACAACTTTAACCTAATAAAAAACCAAGACATGCACTACCACAACACAAGAAACAAAACCAAAGTTCACTTAAACCAAATACCCACAAACACAGGTATGAAGTCACTCATAAACACCACAGTGCGAAGTTTCGAGCAACTCCCAAAGAAATACAACAATTAAACAAATTAAAAAAATTCACCAACACCATTTAGGAATTTATATCCCAGAGCGTTAAGTAAACATTCAGAAAAACTACATCTACCAACTCTGTTCATTTTATTGACAGTTATCTATTCAAATTGATATTACATTTATGTAACATATTTTAAATTTATGAATTAGGATATATACTCTTAAAACATACATGTTACTGTCATCTAAACCTTATTTTAGTGTAACTGTATCTGAGTATATTTCTTTAATAATAAAAAAGACGATAATTTATATACAATTACTGGCCATATCATACTACCTACTATATATTTCATCCCATATAGGATACACAGTTGTATAAAGCTCACGCTGTATAAAATTATAAATAAGCATAATATATTGAAAATATGCTTTGCATCTAACTCTATTTACCCAAAGGTTTTTATATATATAAATGTTTTGTTTTTTAGTTCCATGTATTAAAAATTACCATACATCTGTGGAATTAGTAAATCTTTATTTAGAAACTGAATATTGGCATTTAGCTCTTGATTCGGATAAAGATATAAATTTAGCAACCGTTCAAAATAATATTATTCAGTTATGTTTACAAACGGAAGGTATTGGTAAAATTGCATTAGCACTAAAGGAAGAATTCAATGTGTTCCTCCTGAAAACTTTGTACATTATTTTGGAGAAATCAGGTTAAGAAGCAATTATTTCAAAACACATATATTTTATAGAAAATTTATTTCTGTTGTAGGTTCTGGTCATCCATTGTTAAGGGCCGCTGGTTTAACAGCACTAGCGAATATATCTGTAGCTTGCGGCCATAAAACCGTTACTGATCTAATTAATGCTAATAGTGATTATTTTTCATATCATGTGATTAAGAAATTTAAATACTCTGAACAGAATGAAAGTGTTCTATCAGTTTTAGCTGTTGTAATGAATCATAGTTCAATGGATGTATTGATAACAATTTCAGAGATCGTAGATGATGTAAGAGGCTTCAATTCTTGATTTCTTACGATTTGATATTGTTAATTTTATTAAAACATAGGTACTCGTACAAAGTTGTGATAAATTTCAAGACAGTAATGCTAGTGCTTATCTTAGAGTTTTCCATATTTTCGTCAAGAGTTTGCATCGATGGCTAAATATACGTATTGAAGTGGATCCGATGAAAACTAAAGAAGAAAAGTTAAAAGAAATGGATGAAAAACGTGAAAGCGAATTGGAAAAATTAAATGCAATCGATTTTTCAGATGAAGCTCTTGGAACTACTGCAGAGGAAATGTGGAAGGAAGATATGGAAAAATCAAAAGAAGTGGAAAATGAGATTGATGGTGAAGATAGTTTTTTTGTTTGTTTTAATATGCATTTTGTGCGTTGATTTTAAATTTCGTTTCAGATGAATCCTACCAGAAACCTAATCCACCTCAACATATCAAATTAACAGTATCGATATTGAATAGAGCTCTTAATTTTCTACCATCGAAAGACCTACAAAGAAAACTTCTAACACTGGAAATTCTAATTAATGGTGTTGAAATTTTAAGAGAATCGGAAGATGAATTATTACCAATTGTCCATAAAATTTGGTCACCTTTGATCGGAAGATTTAATGAAAATGATCAACCACTTATTATTAATAGAAGTTTTTGTCTGTTGACTACATTGGGTCGATTAGCAAAAAATTTTATTAGATCTAGAACGGTCAAGTAAGTAGTTTACTTTTTCATTGATCAAATATTGTAACAGAGTTGAATCTTATTAAAGCAGGATTCTGATTGTAATATTTAACGCTCTGCATGAGATTCAGGGGTGGGAAAGAAAGTGGCTGGTTTCTATTATTGTTCACAAATTTAAATCTACAGGTTCCCATATCTGTACGTAATAACAAAGTAAATTAATAATGTTTATTGTTCCTAAAATTTATAATACGTAGAATAGTTCGACTCGCGATTTTAATTGACAGACAATGATAATTGAAGTTAATTATAATTCAAAATTTGTTAGGCTGTTCCATTTGATTCCATTAAAAAGTATAAAAAGAAAAAAAAATGACGAATGAAATATGATTTCATTCTATATTGTTCATTCTTCGGTCATGAGCACAGTTCTTGAGTGAAACTTCTCTTTTTGTTATGACAAGACTCTAGATTGCAGTTATGCTGCTAAGTGGATTTAAATTGTGGTGGTTAGATAACGCAAACAGTAATACGTAGTCGAAGATAGGATCATGCATTGTTGAAGATGTAGAATTTATTGATACGTTGTGAATATGAATATGCGGTCTTTAGTTGCTGACGCGAAATTGTACCGAATAAGGCGTCGATTATGGTTCTCAAAGGTTGCTGGATATAGCCATCCTTTACGAGGGGTTAGCGGTATTGGATTATCACCTGGAGCGGTTGATGGGAAGAATATTCCTGTTCATATACCACTAGCATCGGCTTAGGACAATCTAATATAAGGCGCGGATGAAGTTGATGATTAGATACCACTGGAATCTGTTTTTGATCATCCCCATTGTTCTCGAATGGTCGGTGCTTTCTGCCTAACTTCTCACGACGACTGGTTCGTCTACGTATCGGAACCACGGTCAAATGGGGGAAAAAGAAAAATGAAAATGTGAGAAAAAACGATGATTAAGTAGAAAGCGTCGTTTGATATTTAACATTTCTTTTTTTTTTTCTTGCATAATTTTTAATAGATGATGTTTCGTATGATAACTTCTGAATATTTGGTATAACGCTTCTTGGAACAAATCAATTGACGGCTACGATAGCGCTCGCTGACCGATAAGTAAAGATGGTCATAATAAAGAATTAAGACTTCGAATTAGCGCGATACTTCTCTCAGGCTGACTCGAAGACTCATTCAAAAATTGCGTCTCGTCGATATTAGGATTGTGCGGGTCTTTTATATAAAAATATCTGCTAGGGGTATGCTTCTATCAGACGTATGTAGCCAGTAGTACGACGGCTCGAAGTGCGTTGGTTTGAGAGACTTCTAAAATTCTTAGCCAGTTTGGAACTACGACCAATAGGAATACATCTTTTATTCGTTGGCAAGTTTAAGAATCACTATTGCATTATTATTCTGTCGAAATTCTACAAAAACATATGCTGCCCAACCAATCAGAGTAAGAGAAATCAATGTAAGAGAAATCGCTAGAGTTACCACCTGAAATGTAGTGACAACCAATAAAATAAACTTATAGATGCAGAAGTGTTAAATTAGCAATTTTTACGGAAATAATTCTTCAAATTCCAAAATAAAAAACATGTACTTGCAGCGAAATTAGTGATTTTAGTGCCACGACGTGGCATCGTTTCTTTTCCTTTCTTTTCGTATCGTTTCTTTTCGTATGCATTTACAGGTGCAGGTGTTAAATATTTTTATTTGTGTATTAATCTCTTTCCACAACTTTCCTGTTAAACATCTACGTTTTTTCTCTTGTTCCTTAAATTTTTATTTAGCAAATTTATATATTATATCCGAATTGAAGTAAATTTGTTGAATCAATTTATATTATATTAGAGTATTACATTGTTTCGTCTGAGTTTTTCATTCTCGTTATTGGGTGGCTCCAAAGAGTCGTGCTTTTTCTGCATCACAAGTACCTTTTGCGAGAAGTTGATGTTAGCAATTAGGCTACAGTATAAATTTTCGATTTACTCCATAAGTAGGAGGAAACAGGGCGTACTACCCGGTCCAAAGTCCACTTTTTGCACAATTGACCGAACATCTCACGACATATCTCTGGCACACGTTTGGTTGCGAGCGCGAACATCTCGCGACATATCTCCCCCATGTTATTGGCGACGAAAGCGAACATCTCACGACATATCTAAACGATGGATTGCACACTAAAGCGAATGCTCGCCAACGAACACTATGTATGTTGTTAGTTACCTAAATTTGGCAGATTCCTGCATTTTTACAGATTTCTGCTGTATATTGTAAATTCAGCGCTAGTTGGCGTTATGTAATTGTTTTCGGTAGTAATATGGTGCTGCATTATTAAATAATGTATACACATAGTGGTCGTTCATTCATCTTGATAAATAATATGTACATACAGATAGATGGTGGCTGTTGATAAATAAATAATTTATCATTTGAAAACCAATATGGTGGTTGTTCGTGTTGACAGTTTGGTGAAAAATTTGATTTAAAAAAAAAATGTAATAGTATAATATTAGGCTGGAGACGTCTGCTCGGTGGAAGTGTCAAGTGAGCATACATTTCTGGACATAGAATTTATAGACACATAGGAACAATACAACTTTTAGTCAATTTTAGTCAGATAAAGATTCATTTACAATAGGATAAAGAAATAAGTCGTCTAGACCCCGCCTCCAGCTATGGCGTAGTTTGGCAGCTGTCATTTGAAAAAGCAATATGGCGGACGACAGTGTATTTCCGGTCTGAGTTCTAAAACAGGGTACAGCGACTTGATTTATCGAATATTTGGCGGGAAATTTGAATTCTTTAAAGATTAATGGTATAATTTTAGGCTTTTGACACAGGCTCTGCTGCGGGGCCTGCGTTGGGAGCTGCTCCGGGGCCTGTGTCGGGTGCTCTGCTCCGGCGCCTGTGTAGTGCCCGCGTCATTTAGGGGAATATGATACTAGGTATTTTTGTAACTGGTATTGCGTTTGAATATACAGCAGAAATCTGTAAAAAATCAGGAATCTGCCAAATTTAGGTAAGTAACAACATACATAGTGTTCGGTGCCCAGCATTCACTTTAGTGTGCAATCCAAAGTTTAAATATGTCGTGAGATGTTCGCGTTCGTACCCAATAACATGGGAGAGATATGTCGTGAGATGTTCGCGCTCGCAACTAAATGTGCTAGAGATATGACTCCTACTTCCATAGACTTTTAAACATTGTCCAATAATTTCTTAATTGACCAGAAAATACCAGATTTAGATCTAAATATATTTATTTCTTTTTAGGGACGTGTTTCCATCTCTTATGAAAACACTCAAAGTTCAGGCCGAAGAAAGTTATTTGAAAGATAAAGGCTCCGCTTATCGTTATACGCAAGCATTTAAAATGCAAAGAACGATTCTACCCGAACTCAGTCGATTAGCTTACGATTTGGAAATTGGTGAGAAAGGAGCGCTTTTATTAATGGACGGTGTTCAACCGTATCTAAGCGATAGACAACCTATTGTTTTACAAGTAAACTTTCTAGTTCCATAATACAAATTAGTAGTAGTGTGTTTCTACTTAAGATCAAATCACCTTCCATCACTATTTTTACTTGCTGATGTGGTAGAACATAACATTGACTATTATTGGCTGCAATCTTTGTCCTCTAGTGTTGTTTTCTAGACTAAGCATTTCACTTTGCTTTATATTTACAAGGAATGTGTCTGGCTTTGGCGCCAAAACAACGAATAAAAACATAACTTAATAATTAAAATAACTCAAAGTTATTTGAAAAATAATAACAAGAAAAGGAAATCCACAGATAAAGAAAATAGTGTCATATAAAGTGGTTTTACGAGAGAAAACATTCCAGAAAAGCGAAAACAAAGAATAAAAACATAGCCTAACCTATAAAATAAAAACCATTAATCATAAAAACGCAAGCCATTTGAACAGCCGCAGTTGTCAAGTTTACAAATCATTCACAGAAACACAGGAGTGTAAGAACACAATGAGCTCAATAGAACATAGGTTACAATGCACTGGACCATGCAATAACTGGTTTCATAGAAGATGTACAAATGTGAGTTCAAACGATATAAAAAAATCGAAACTTGCAGTGGAAATGTTGCAAATCCATATCATACTCTTCAGAAAACGACAGTAGTAACTTTGATTATGAAGAAGAACAGACTGGCAGGAAAGACTTTACTCTAAGGGGCGTAAACTCTTGAAAACAATGGAAAGAAATAATGACAATTTATACAAACTTTACGAAGAGTAAGTCGAGGAAAACAAAAGATTGCAAAATGAAATGTAAGAACTTCCAAGAGAACAAAAGTTATTAAACAATGATGTGGAACAATATCTGTACAAAATCTACGACATTGAACAAAGAGAATTAGAAAATAATATAACAATAAGTGGCCTACCATTAGTCATTGAACAGAACCCTGACAACTTGAAAGATTGTAAAAGTAGATAAAGAATATAAAGTCAAAATAGAATAGGAGGACATTGCCGGATGCTATGCACTTGGAAAAGAAAAATTTACACAAAACTTGTGAAAGCATGCTTCAAGCAACTGGAAACAAAACAAAAAGTCATTGAAGCAAAAAAGTTATAAAGCAGCTAAAAGCAGAATCAGTATAATTAAACTCGAACAACACTCTGTACATAAATCATGACATGACAAAAAATAACCAAGTCGTCTTTAAACTGGCAATGGAACTAAAATAAGAAGAAAAAAACGACAAGCATACTTGGTTTTCTAACGGAAAAGTTCTACTACTTTGAAAAGATAATGACTTAAAAGTAATAGAAATAAGTTCAGAATAACAACTGGAACAACTTAAACAGAGAAACCTATTAATAACACAAGACAAATCAACAAAATCAGTGCAAATAAAAGAAAAACATCTCTTAAATTTTATGTTTAATATTCTATATCTATACATTCGCAGTTAAAAGAGAAATTTGATGAACTAAAAGTACTACTTACAGAAAACCCAGAAACAGACATAATTATAATTACAGAAATATAGTTGAACACTAATGTCACAAAATACTATAATCTTGAAAGTTTTAGAGCAGCACATTGTTGTAGAGATGACAAATCGGGAGGTGTCAGTATCTACATTAAGAATGAAATAAAATTTGATACAAATCAAAATATTAATCATGACAATCGAAATAATATAGTAAAAATCAACATTCCGCAAATAAATATGAACTTAACTGAAATTTATCGCAGACCAGATCAAAATGCAGAAATCTTCATGGTGCTCTTTGAAGAGAAAGTGATCAACACGAACAATAACCAAATAAAATTAAAATTAGATGAGTTAATCAATTTCCAGTTCAACAATTAATGAAACGAACATCGAAATAGCTTAGAAATAGCTAGAAGATAAATTGGAATTGACAACCCAAGTGAAACGAATCAGTAGGAGTTTATTTCCTTCAACAATCGTAACTTTATATACGGATTAAATAAGATCTGGATATATAGCACTAGTATATATCACTTACTTTGTGACTCGAGCTTCGGACATGTGTCCATTATCAGACAGACACGCGCAGCAAACGACAGAATTCAACCATAACAACAGTCAGTTCGATAATGGACACATGTCCGAGTCACCTGCTACTGGCAATTGATTAATTAGCTTTTAACCCGCTACTGATTCAGTGGGGGTTTACATATAACATGATCTTATATAATTCCATATATACAGTTACAATTGTTGAAGAAAATAAACTCCTAGTTTATTTCACTTGGGTTGCCAATTCCAATTTATCCTACCTATAAGAACTCTGTAATTAGACGAGTTGACACGTTTAATGAAAATTTGAAAATAACTTAGCAGTCCAGGCCATGGTGTGGTGATTATAGCCGTTAGGTTATGAATGAACCACGAAAAAGCGTGAATCTTCAAAGTTTTACTAGAATAGGAAAAACTACACGAATGGGATCAATAATAGATTACATAGCAACCAACTGTAATATAGCCAACAAAAATTCAACTCATTGACACACCGATCAGCGCTCACAGATTATTAAAATGCGTAGTAAAATTCCAAAATTAACACGAACAAAAAGGCAAGACTACACAATTAACAAGATTGACTAATAGATTAAAAGCAAGCATCAGGAAAAAAACTAGAAACGGAACGGGTGGACAGCTTCAAATCACTACAGAAAATTATAATAACAGAATTAGAAAAATTCGCGACCAGAATAACGAAAAATACACAAAAATCTCGCGCGCAGGATGAATGACCAAACGCAAACCTATAATGATAAAACAAAGGTACAAAACATATCTACAAGTATTACAAAATAGAATAAGCAACTACGTCCAACAAAAACTCAAACAACAAAAAAAAAATAAAAACCAAAACAAGGAAATCCGAACATGCATACTACGAACAGAAAATAAAATCGCCTGAAGGAAATAACAAGAAAATTTGGTCCTTAATGGTACATGGTGAAGGAAAGCTAAACCTACAGGAAAAACAACATCCAGAAATGAAAACAGTAGAAACAGATGAAATCAAAATAACAAACATTTTAAACGACTACTATACAAATGTAGCCAAAATCCTAAAAGCACGAAACACAGGACCTTGTCTTAATACTGAACAAAAGAGCAGGAAATTGGAAAAATCATGAGATAACTACAGAAAAATGCTGCTCCTGGATGTGACAGAATAAAAACAACATTAATAAAGAAACTATCATTAGATTTAACACCAATCATAACAAAGCTAATAACTGAACCAATGGAAAGAGAAGTATTGCCTGATAACTGAAAATGCTTAAAATTACACCCGTTTAAAAATCTGGAAACAAGAAACTGACAAAAAAATTATAGACCGATAGCAAATCTATCAGTACTAAGTAAAATCTGTGAAAAGGTTATCTTAAACAGAGTACAAGTGCACGTAAGCAACTTGAACATACTCTCAACAAACCAACATACATACCAAAAAAAAAAATCGAAGCACAACAACAACAAATATCAACGTAATAAACTATTTACACGAAAGAATGGATAAGAATAAATCTGTCACAAGGAGACTAAAAATTGTCAATGAATTGAACGGGAAAGAATATATAAACGACCTAATTGAACTGGGAACATATGGATATCTCATGCGAAGACTAAGACACAATGTACACACAAAACAGAAACTACAGGTTTATAATGCGTATGTAAAAAGCAGACTCTCATACATGAACATATACTGGGCACTGGGAAATAAATCAAAACTAAACACACTATAAAGAAGACAAAACAAAATAATCAAACATATACAAAACATGAGTCTTGACACACCAACACTAGATGTCTATAGCAATATAGGGATATGAAACATAGAGGAATTAAGAAAATACGAAACAATAAAAGTGATTCATAAGACGAAGCTGGGAATAATGGACATGGAACAGAAAATGATGAGCAAAATCGACCTGCTTCAAAATGACACAAAAAAATGAACACTATCTAACGAAAAGACCGACAAACAGAACTGGATAAAAAGTGATATTCACGCAAGGACTGAACTTATATAACCATCTACCAGAAATGTTGAAGAACACAAATTGTTACAATGCTTACATATATTCTCTAATACAGTGGATTATAAAAAGAATCTGCGCTTGTAATAACTGTAATTAACTCGGGAGTGCGACAAGGCTGCATGCTCTCTCCAATCATATTCCTTATCGTCATGGACCACGTGATGCGGTGTGCAAC
>WYDF02321386.1:0-14405 GCA_009867245.2 Adranes taylori
ATTTCCTATTATATCGTTCATTCCTTAATTTTTTCCATGTTTTAGCACCTCAATATAATTCATTCTCATGTCGACTTGATTTGCATCTTCCACATCACATACTTTCTCGTACCATTTTCCATCGATAGTCCTATTCTTTCATACTCGTTCTTTCTCTCTTTTGCGCATTCACCTCATTCGTTTATTCTAACATTTATACTTCCAAGCGTTCTCAATATTTCATACATCACCCTTTCCATTTGCGCTCTTTCTTTAGCCCATTATATTTCCGCTTTATATAAGATAATCCTTTGTACACAAACTTCCATTATTGGAATTCTCATTCTCACCAAATCCCCAAAATTTGCTTTCCCACAAACATCGTAATCTCTCCATTGCAACTTTTGCTATTTTTATACTGCCTACCTATATTTATAATTCCTATTATAATTTAAAGTAAACAAATCATTCTCTTTTTGGCATTTTTTCTTATTATACAAATAAGAAAAAATGATAGACATATTTTCGTACAAAAAGTGAAAAGCATTTGAAAAGTAACTGATTATAGTAAAACTTAGTCGAAAAATTTTGCAATATTTGACCAATTAATAATATTTTAGGTGTACGTTCAATGTGGTGCAACTGACTCACAAGGACGGTCTGTAACAATGCAGAGTATATCTAGCAGTTTAAAGGAAACTATGAATCCAAGAGATATTATGACAGACGCTATTCATAATTTTCATCCTCAATATCAACAGTATACCCAATACAGTTCAGGTACATAATGAGCTTTTGCCTATTGTTCATGTATTTTAAATGTCGAATGTATTTTGAAAATGTTGTTATTTCTTTAATCAGTTGTTGTTTCCCGAATATAATTCATGCATTTTTAGCTAATTTCCTTAAAAACATAGTTAATGGAGCTTTATAATTATTATTTCGCATGCTTGTTTCTATTTTTGTTTTTATTTTTAATTTCAGAAGTTGTATCGCAGTTGCCATATGAAAAACTTTAAAATTAAGCATCACATATCTCTTAAAACATACGTTCAGTGTACATCATCATAAGTATTAAAAATGTAATTAAAATCAGCATGATATTGTGCATGATGATTCTGTGCAATATTCTCTTTAGTATTTAATTAGTCATTTTAATTATATTTGTAATTTAATAGTACAATAAGAATCTACATACTTAGGTGCGATGATAAATTCTAAAGTGAGATACAGAAGTTCTTAATCGAACGTTTTTGGATATTTTGGGTCTATTTTTCATGATATATAAAATGATGGCATACTTTCCTTTTATGATCATAAAATCACATTAAATTTCATTTAGAACTTCTGTATTAAATCATTTTCTCAGGGTTAAAGTTTTATATTTCAATATTCATTGAGCAGTATTTGATTATAATGTAGTTAAACTGAACTTTGCGTACTTAATAGTAAATGTAAAGAACAAAACTTATTTCTAAATGCTTTTGATAATCTACGCGCTTAGAAGTTGTATAGGTTTGCTTAATAAAAGCAATAAATTAGTCTATGGAAATTTATTACATAATGTATTTTGCTGATTATTAACGATCTTGATATATGTGTAATGTTAATAACTGAAAAGTTTTGCGTTGATCAATGAAGTGGTGCTAATTGGTGGAGATGAAATTTTTATAAGATGTAAAGGATAAGCGTTTGTGAAGTTTAAACGATTAGACGATGAAAGAAACATTTTGATTCATTCTAATGTAGTTCTCAATCAAATGAAACAAAGTCCTGTAGTCTTTATAGTGCTTCTTAACGAGAATTCTTTTTAAAAGGAATAACGCAATAATATGGTGACAGGACAAATTTTATCAATACATGGTACGTTCCTAAGCTCTTAAAATTTTTGTTTACAAAATTTTATCGGAATATGTGATTTTAAGTTTTGCCTACAATCAGTGCTTTTTAGATAGTCTTCTATTAAAATTTTTGAGGTATTTTCGGCCCCGTGTTAGTTGTAAAAATTTCAGACTTATTCACTAAACTTTATCCATGAGTTATGTATGACCTCTAAAACCATTTTTTGAGGTCCGCAAGTTTGACATTATTTTTAATCTAGATTACACTGGGAGGACTGATTCACAACTTCAGTGGTGAAATTATTTGAGATCATTGTACTAGACGATATATCTTTAAATTTAAACTCCACAGTAAAAAGATTTTACAAAATGCTATTAAAATGATGCGGGATTTGTAAGGGCTTTTATGTGATCACAATTTGAACCTCTTAAACTAACTTTTTAGGAAATTTAACTTTGGCGGATTTTGGCCATCTAAAATCTAGAACCAGTAGTTTGGGAGAAATCTTGAACATATCATCACCTTAATACTACAACTAGGTAACTTGAAAAAACACATGATTGGGAAATGCATTTTAAAAATTTGCCTGAATAACATCTCTTCACAGGTTTTCTCATATTATAACGTAAGATTCGAATGTCACTCTGAAACCTTAAGTCTAGGGGCTTAACCCAGGTACCCAAGCCTACTTAATGCCTATTGTGACCAACCTCAAGTTAAACGACACATTAATTAGTAATGCAATTTATCCTATTAATGAGCTTACCTCAAACCCATCTCGTCAAACTGGCTGCAATCGCTACCCTGACCTTACTTAAGCATCGCAGCTACCACCCTCAATATTCTCGCTGTAGCACCAAAACTCTACTAATACGCCCACGCTAATTAATACATGCAGCGACCAGTTTGCTGAACTAGGTTGCATGATAAAAATTAAATTACATTATATCAATATACTTAACGCTAATAACTTTTTACTAATATATTTATATTCATATGAGGGGCGTTCGTTAAAATATTCTTGCGTGTGTCCGTTACCAAATGAAAAAATGCTTATAGAAATTTTATTTTGTTTGCAATTTTTTGAAGAAAAAAAAATTAGATCTATTTGTGACACTGAGTTTGAAATCGGTTTAAAAGATGTTATCCACATTTACTCTTCATAATAAAACAAGAAAAAGTAATTAAAAAAGCTTTTATTCAAAAGAAATTAACAGTAACGATTCTAAAAATTAAGAAAAATGAAACACTATTAATTAGGATCTGTGTCGTTTTCTGAAAATTTCTGCTGTTTAGTTGCACTTTGTCTTGTGTCTCCCTGATATGGCTGACTTACGTAAAATGACCGGTACTCTAGTCCTATTGCAGGAGGAGATAACATAAATAAAGAATTTAAATAGTATTTTTCTCTTGAAATGGAAAAATTGCTTTGAAACGCATGGTAATTGGTCAGCATTTCGTGAAATTCAACCAACTTATTTTTTGCCAGTTGACTAGTTTATGATTTTTATCCTCTTTTGTGATAACCATGTGCCGCTCTAGATGAGATTTCCAGTCTATTATGTTTTCATTGTTAACTTCATGAACATTGTATGGTTATCAAGTTTCCTTCTAGCACTTCGGGCAATAGTTCGGCAATGTGCAAGCCAGTTCACCTCTTGCCTATTCTTTTTTGTTCTGTCGTTATGGCCGAATGCATGGAATCGCATTCCATTTCGCTATGGCCCACAGTTAAAATTTTTAGATCAATTGTTTCTATGCCGAGTAGTTCTTGAATAGCAGTTAGGCACATTGCAGCAACATATTTATTTTGATTTGCCCACCACATCTATCACTGAAGCAGAAAATGTGATTCACTGATGCAAGAACAGACTTAAAATACATACATGAGAACAGACTTAAAATATTGGTAAAGGCAGCTTGGTGTCTCACAACTGCTTCGTTTTCCCTGTACTTTATTCCACATAAAGCAGTTACCTTTTTTTGTATTAACTTCGTATATTGTAAAATTAAATGATTTAAATCGCTGCTTATAAAAAAAGCATTCTTTGTAGGGTCTATAGGAGGCAAGAGAACTTGACAAGGAGACAAGATAGAAGTCATATTCTGTTTTAGTCACATTTCTTGTCATTATATACCACGCATATACGGCATTGGCCTTTTTTTGGGCGATGGAACCTAGATTGTATTCCTCCGTGAAAACCTTTCTGTATGTGGCTTTCTGTACGTACTTATTTTGTATGCATACCATTTATACATCGAATGCATCAATGTTATGTTGAGAGAAGGATCCAGGTATTTTATTTTTGTTCCTGAAAGACAATAAGGCGAATCAACAACGGCAAAACTTTCAATATGTTTTCGTTTGCCGTTCTAGGATTCCGAACAAGTAATTTTCTTTCTGGAATTTTTCTGGCGTTCGTTTTGTATTAGCAATATTTAAAACGCCTTTGCGAATTTCAATTGTATTTAGGAACATAGTCTTACATATAGTTCATATCACGAGAATCATCACATTTTTAATTTATGCATGACCATCCCTCTTTCTTGGACGTGCCTTTCGGAAAAAATCGTATTGCTTATGTTCTATAGTGACAATAATCTAGTGCAATAAAATTTATTGCATGCCCAATATTTTCGTTAACAGCCAATATTTTCATTCTATGACCATGTATATACAGTTATATGTACTCTTTATTGGACATGTTATTTTTTAAGGTTAGTACTTAAGACAAGATCGTTACAACCCACAACCAATATTGCACTACAACCAGTGGTATATGCTATACTTGGATTTTTTGTTGTGTTTACTAGTAACTAAAAAACCACAGTGAAACTTATCGAGTTTGTTGATGTGGTACTTTTGTCACTATTTTATCAGTGTTACAGTTTGTCAGTTCCTCTCATACGTCTCTAAACTATTATATCTTCGAAATATTTCCAACATTTCATTGGGTGCTTTTCTTAGAATTCGGGTAAAATCTGTGATGAATTTTTGTGATACAAAACAGGTCTTACCTACAAATTTAAAATCGAATTAAGCTAATAACTATTTCAGTAAAATAAAAACGCATCAAATTGATGATGCTATTAGATAAGTCTGGCTTAGTAAACAAAATGCTATTTGTTTTACGTAAATTTGTAATTATCTTAACTCGTTGTTAATATATTTATAAAATTGGCGTTAATATTTATTGATGATTAAAATCACATTTGAAGTGTTTGTCACACATTTGAAGTTTGATGATTAAAATCAGATTTCACATGTTCTGCTGATATAGAAAAATCACAACAGAAAATTATTATAAAAATTTTTTAAACAGATCTTCCAAATTTTTACGTTGCGGAATATATTAATTTTAAAAAGAATTCGGAATTACTTTTAATACTTGTTTGAAATTCTAAATTTTTAAGAGCGGCTTCTACCATTTTTTTCCTCTGGAACTCACATCACAAAAATCTCACAGAATACGTAAAACTCAATTTTTTAGGTGTCACGTGTTTTTCGTGAACAAGCAAACACAAGTAGATAAGTTGCGTTCTAAGGGGTTTTCAAGTGTACAACTAGGTAACTCAAGGTGAATAGTTGTAGCACACAACACCACCGTACAGAAACAGATATCTAATTGATGTTTTGGCCTCTTATATTGCAATAGAGGATCCTAGAGTTATCTAGTTGTAGCATTCATGCATTACGTAGATTATTTTCGACTAGATAGCTCCTAATCGTTAAATTTCGAGTTATCTAGTTGTGGTACTAAGGTGACGATATACATACATTTGATGGATTGTTCGGTTCTTATAGCTTTCAAATCTGGTACATCTCTATGTAATTGTTTTGGTCAATTATTTAAACATACATATCACCCCCGTTGATTGCGAAATTTCTCCATAAAAAAGCATTTTAGAGTATGAAAAAACACTATTGAGAAAAGATACATTTTAATTAGCATCTATTATTTTTTCAGCTTCCATATGTTTTGTATTTATTCCAAGAAGCCTGATGAATATCTCACTTTTCTTCTAAATCTTCTTTATTTTTAATGCTTTTTAAAAGTTCATCATTTTTACTACCACATTTTCACTTGATGACTACCGCTTTAGATTCTTATAATTTATTAGAAGAAATCTTACCTTGAGGCTCCAACGCCCAGATTTAATATTTTGTGCAATCTTATCATTGGAATGGCTAGATGATGAAATACCAGTACTAGCCGTTTCTTTTGAATGAATCTCCTCAGACTAATGAGTTTAATTCGTCATGGTTTTGGAGACGAACAATCTGAAGGTGTTTCTTTTAAAGGATTCTCTAAATCCTTTATATCATCAAAGTTTTTGCTGCTTTCAACACTAGATGAATGTGACATGCTACATTAACAAAACATAACATTAAAAAAACTTTTGTTAATGTGACATTAACAAAAACTATTCCCTTCGTTGCCCAAACCGGATTTATTACTCGATTCGTCTTGAACGTCTGTTGTGCTGCTTCTCGGATCTCCACTTGTTCATACGAAACTATATAGTCGACACTCTGCGCGTCTGAAGAGCTTGTAAGCACTGAATCCGTTACCAGCGATGAATTTTCATCAAATTTAGTGTTTTCGCTATGCGATAAAATATGTCCCATTACAGTCGATTTATCGCTTACCCCGCATCCATTATACCTTATTTTAACAAGCACTCGAATACTTAGATAATATAGTTTAATTGTTCTAATAACTAAAAAGGTTTTTAACTTCACTCAAAATCATTTGCTTTAAAAAATCATATATTTATCTTATTTAAGAAACTGTGAAGCTGCAGTAAATCAATAAAATAAACTTTACTAATATGACAATAAATGTTTTATGTAGCATAAAAGTAATATAACATTGAAAAGTAACTGAAAAATATTTAAGCACTTTATTCTCATTTAAATACATGTGAATTGAAGCACAAGTGCGGTAATGAATTTACGAAACGATGTTAGCACTATAACGAATTCGCGCTCGAAGGGGTAGCAATCAACCTGTATATATTTACAATCAACCTGTATATATGGGGGGTTATATGTACATATTTTACGATATTGGTCTTACATTTTAATTAACACATTTTTTGTAACATGGGTTGACATATTTTTTGTAACATTGCCATATTTGTAAAGTTTTTGCTTAGGATTATATTTGCGCATTTTATTTTATGTTGTAACGAAAATTTTAAAATTACGAATGTCAAATAAGTTTTTTATTTTTATCTGTTTAGTTTATCCATTCATTAATTGGACTGTTTGATAATTTTTGTGTCTTGATAGTGTTCTATTAAAAATGCTGTAACATTATTGTCTAAGAAGTATCTGTGGGTATATACAAAACTAATGAAATGTTTCGCAATCAACGATTTTCTTTAATTTGAAATCAAAATAGATTTTAAATTTTTTCAACTACTAACAATTTTGTTTGATGAAACTTTCAGTTGGCTGAACAAATTTCCGCTGTAAAATTTAAGTACTAGTGTCTTATACTCGCACATTATTTAACAGGGCACTTATTACTAAATAAAATATTCATATTCAAATATTAATATTTCATATAAATATTCATAATATTGCTATGAAATAAATATTCATATAAAATAGATATTTTATTATAAAATAATAAATGTCTGTTTTATCAATGAAATTAAGATTTAAATTGAAAACTTGTTAATTACGTGTTTTGGACATGTGAAATTGCACAATCAAATGTATTTTAGTAAGCCTAAACTTTGATAGCGAACAAATAACTTTTTTTTAAAATTTAGCTTTAAATTAATAATTTTGATTTTGTTGTATAAAGTATTTTCAAGAGTAAAGGTCTCATTGAAATAAGTAATGTTAAAATAGGAAACCTAGTTATTTTAATTAATAATACTTGTAAATATAAATATTACCGATCTTTAGATTTAATAAATTTATATTTTTTTCTTAATGCACTTTGGCATTTCCACTTAAGATTTGTTGTTATTACGGATTTTTTCATCTCGGTTTTAAATATCACGCATTGACTCCATCGACTTGAGTCTTATTATACAATCTATTTTTCTGGGTCTTGGCCTGCATGTGGATCACAATTTATCGATTTCATTTAGGCCTGGTGAACTGTCACGCTTATCTATAACTATTAGCGAATAATTTTCTGACAATTTTGTTCGTATGGCAAGAGTATTTTTTCTTGGAATTTGAGAATGCAGAGTTATTCTAGTTTACAATTTCTTTATATATTTTTCAATGCTCATCATGTCTGTAATGGGTGCTAATAATCCTGGATCAAGCGAAGCAGCTTCAATCTGCTTCACAGGATGTTGTTTTTTTGACTAACCATTGAGTACCTAATAAATAGAGGTATAAAAGGATAAGGAAAACCCGATTACGTACGAAAGTGTGCCCTCTCAATTGCTGTGTGAACTGCTTGAACTATTTTGACCAATTGGGACTATTGTTTAGCCAGAATACAAACTAATATAACTAAACAAGAGCAGAATTTTATTTTCATGTGTGAGTGCCACATTTCCATTGTCGGTTATAAAATGCAGGAAATTGCAATAATATTTTTCAGTCAACTCAATAGTGGTGTTTATAAGTAGATTGTTTACCTGCTATATTCTGTGCTTGTGCATGGTTTCTGATGGAAATCACATATTTTGATCATTTTAATTTGATTTAATTTAATGGTACATATTTTGTTTCAAAAATAAAAACTACACAGATTGACATTTTTTCAAATAAATTCAAAAATTCGTCGTATTTTAAAATACGAATCATATTATAAACATAGAATCATATTTATCTTCTAAAATAATTTTACTAAATACAAATTGGCAACAATGTTCATTAGCAAAGAAATGAACCTTATGAAACAGCAGTTGATGAAAAAGCATTGAGCTGGTAACTCTGCGTCTGCGGTAAGATGGCACTTGGGGTAACATCTATCCGTCGACGCACTTTTTGTGCTCGGAAAATTAACATTGTATAAATCTCTATTTATTACTTAGTCCATCGACTAACTCAATACATTTGAAGTGGGAAATGCCCGTTGACAAATTGTTGATGCATGCCCGGAACAGAAAAATGAGTTTCGTCCTTTTTCCATATCTATCCTTTGTATTTTTGTACCCATTTTAGTCTCTTTTGTTTCATGACAGCAATCAAAATGTTAGGCTGTCATAACCACATGAAAAGGTTAGGTACCATTTTATTTACTTTTTAATAAATATTAATATAAACCGGTACGTGGTAATAAAAGTTTAATAATACTTCGTAAGATATATACAATAAGAATGGAAACTTATAAAGTTCATGTTATTGGGAATGTTTATGTAAAAATCTGAAAAGTTACCTCATATTAAATCTATGCATGAATCACGCTCAAAATTGTAAATGATTTCGGCTTCTCTTAACCGAGTTTATTACATATTCTTTATAAAGAATTTATGAAATGTGTACCTATATTATATACAATCTGAGATTAAATAGTGGCTTAAGTATCAAAATACATAAATCATTGCATCTATCATATTCTAGTTCAGGCCAGACTTTTCTTGTTTATTTTTGCTATAATATTTACTTGCCCTTTGGTGCTTAATTCATTATTTATTGCTCGTTATTTATAGTTTTTACTGTAAGAATTAGATTTTAATTTATTGACATTTATCCATTGTAGTTATTTATTTTTATATCTGTTGTTATTCAACGACTTTATTTTCTAAAATATACTTATGATTTTATTTAAATAAAAGGCTTTTGGTTGATATATTTTTTTCTGTTCATAATTTATATCTTTTGCGTTATGATCAATGGTTTGCATGTTTACTTGTTAGTAAATATTTATGTAAATTTCATTTCAACGAATGCTAGTAGTTATACTGTTCTGAGTCTTAATTTTCAACAATACTCGGAAAAGCTGTTTTTAATAATTGCATTAGAGTAATTTTATTTACGAGTGAATAATTTCGATAATGTGGCTATCATTCATACTTAAAAACCAATAAATATTTTTAAAACTTGCGTGGTTTTGTATAAAGCAAAGTTTATGATGAAGCTTTTGTTACACTTCTAAGTAATTCGTATCATCTCGAGATGTCACGTACTGCTATGTATAACTAATATATCAAAGAGGCAAATACTCGCAATTTTAGTCTGTTATAAACGTAAATATGATAGAAGAAATATGTGAGTGGTTCCGCTATAACATGTACATAATGATTCATCAAAATCCATCTACTGCGCACCTATTCGCTGACAATCAGTGACGTCACAGATTTTATAAAAATATTTCAATATTGTATAAAAAACCAAACATGCCTGGTAAAAAATTATTTTTCATTTTAAACGCATATTTATTCAAAAATGATATTCGCACATTTCGAGTTTGGTTCGCAAGTTTGAATGATGAAGGAAAGTGTACTTTTATGTTGTCTTTCTGTTTGATAGAATCTAAATAGTCGATTTATTCCTCGTCTTTACTTGTAATTCAATAGATTTTTGCTTCAGAAATGATTATTAACTCCCAATCTGCTTCTAAAGCTTTCGATGCAGCTGGAGACAACAACAGAGAATATTTACAGCAGCGTAATGATATTGTAGATGTTTTGGTGTTATAATCTACCCACAGTTTTCGGTCGTGCTGATTCATTTCGTACAACTCCGCAGGAGGAGCCATTTTCTTGTCATTCAGTGCAACAAGTTCAGCTGCTACTGATAACACAGTATTTTAATTTCATTCAGAAGATTGAGAAAAAATCTGACGTCTACATCAAAATTAGTCGTTCTAAAAGCGTCTTATAATTTCTTGCTATTTGAAAAATTTCCTTTGCCATATTACAAATTTCTTTGGGATACATACGAAAAAGCATTTCCAATAAATGTACTTGTAATTCGTAATCGTCAGAAACGCACAATTCATCCATAACTTTTAAGACATAAATTATATCGTGCGATGGAAGTAAAGTAATTTCATGTAATCCCTTGTCGATTTGTAATACACTATTCAACATTTTCGTAAGAAGATATTTGCAAGCAATTGGCATAGTTGTATCTATATGAAATCTAAAAATTTAATAATCATTCTTCTGAGTAAAGACTTTACAACACCCGCAAATCGAAATATTTTATCTAATAAATCAACATTATCTTCGAAATATAAATCACGGTGAACATCAAAACGTTCATAAAAAGCTGTTAGACAATGAAAGAAACTTACTGTAAACTGAACCATACAAAGGATACCGCTAGGTATAGGTTGTTTTAAAAGATCTTTTACTTTGTTATGAACATTTACAATATTTCATTTTACATGAATGCATTCGTTAATCCAATCTTGAGGAAGTATTGAAGAACAGGTTATCGAAACGCCGCTGAATTGAATGCAAAGCCACTAGATATCTTGGTAGATAGAATGAACTTGCTCAGACGCAAATGAGAATTATGCACTTATTTACACGTTATACAAGAGTGCCCCCTCCCCTGCGGAGTTTTACGAAAGTTTTAATTTATCTTAAACACAAAAATAAGTTATTGACAGAATCAATTCGACAGTACTAAAGAGTTCGCTTCTATTCATAACGTTTATTTTTGTGCGGAAATTTCGGAATTGGAGCAATCGTATTCGAATAAAACCAATTGAAGATTTTCAATTTGGAACATCAGGGATATTTCGTTAAGTTGGTAAATCTGCAACTTGAATGACCTAATTGCAGTGAAACTAGCGTCACTTACAGTTGAAAAGTTAGGGAGTACTTTATTAGTAAGTGTATGTTAATTTGAATTAACTATAAGAAATGGAGTCTGGCGTAGTCTTGCGAACAGTAAGTACACCTCTACTTTTGGGTACTTTAAGTGGTGATCAAAGATTTTGCATCAATAGTTTATTTGTGTTTATTATTTACATTAATTTGTCTTGTTGATAGGTATTATTACTTTTGTTTCTGAAATTTCTATAGTATTCCAAACACAATAGCAAAAAATATTTTTAATTTTAAAACCCTTTGCAAATATTATTAATTCGTGTCACTTATGCTTTATATATATTGAAATTTCAGGAAGTAAAAGCGGAAGAGGTCAGCGTATTGCCTTATATGATCCTGATGAACACCTGAACCAAACCGTGACTGGTGCGAAGTCTGCACAGTCATATAAAAGTGTAGAAAACTACACTGCTCATATACCGCCGACGAGCACCAAAATTACCACAGTTATCACGCCTAATAATTATACTGAAAAAACGATGCTTCTTAGCTCCGATGATGAAAATTAAACTATTTATTACAACATTCAGCTTCCAGATAATAATTATTCCGAATTAAAAACGATTGCAACGTAAATATCTCGTGCTAAAAAGAAATGAAATAATTTTTTTTGTTATTCAAATTATTGTTAAAAACATTGCTAACTGAGTCATTGGGTTGATAGAACATTTGTTTGCTCGATCTAGGTTTTGAGTACCAGTAGAAGTTCACTCATCGTGTTATATTTGATTTGTCCCAATACAAAATCTCACTGTATTTCTGTAATTTCACGTACAAGTACTTGTTCATAGGCAAACTCTTCAGGGTGGGAGCATTAGAAGAGAATATATGTTGGTATTTTTTTGGCAAAATTTGACTAAACGCCTTTTATATACATTTCTAATTGCAAAATTATTGCAGACCACGATTTAAGGTCAAACCCTCAATATTAATTAAGTCCAATTCACCATCATCAGAATTACACCGGCAAAAAATACATCAATATTTACAAATGTCACAGTTTCAGTTGAAAGTGAAGAGTAATACTAGAAAAATTCCTGATGCGGTACATAAAAAGTTGATTATAAATCCTAATGCAGAATGAAAATGATGTGTGGAAATATCTGCGGGAAAGAGGTGTCATGGGGGTAGGAAGAGAGAAGTGTTTCATAGAACTGAGAGAATAGGAGGAAACATGTAAGAGAAGCGAGTGATGAAATGAATGAGGTAACAAATAGAATGAAAAAATGTGGAAATATGAATAGAGATGAGGAAGGGAATTCGGATTATATAAAGGTGGAAAAAGTGATGGAATAAATATTGAGGATGAAAAACGTGCACCAGAGCCTGATAAGTTGACGATTGAAATATGCGAATATTTAAATGAGAGTCGGTTAAAAGATTTAACCAGAGGTATAAATGAAGTATAGTATAGAAAAGAAAGAATACTATGGTATGGAAAAGAAAGAGGGGATATGAAGTGAGTAGAAAGTTATAGGGGAGTAACATTTATGAATGGGATATACAAGTTCTTTGTGAAAATATTGAATAGAAGATTGGAAGAGGAGATGAAGGGGTAGGGAGTACTATCAAAGATGCAAACAAGGTTTGTTAGAAATAGAAGGACCACAGACAACATAGTAACGATAAATTACATAATGCAGCAAGAAATAGGTAAAAAAAACGAAGCTGTATTTGTTATTTGTGGATCTAAAGTCCACATTTGAAAGGTTAATAAGAGAGCAATTGAGGGAGACGATGGAAAAAATTGATATATCAGAGAGAATGATAAGGATAAGAGGAATGTGTGAGGGAACGAAAGTCAGAGCGGGAGTAGAAGAAATTGTATCAGAATGGTTTGAAGTCACTAGGGGTATAAGGCAAGGTTGCCATTGAGTGGAAATTTATTTAATGTGACGTTAAAAAGGAAAAATGGCGTGAGTAAATCTAGGTAACTAATAGATATGGATAAGAAGTAGGGAAGAAATGATAAATTTGATAGAGAGAGTGAAAAGGTACTTGAATAGAAGAGAGTTAGAAATGAATGCAGTAAATGGAGAGAAAATTGAAAGGGCAAAACTGTATAAATATTTAGGATACATGTTGGCGCAAATGGAACATGGAAAGAACATGTAATGATGGTGGCGAAAAATCTCGAGTGGCTATGGATAGAATGAGGTATATATGGGAAGGAATGTTTAGGGAATCTGTGAAAATATGGACAATTATTCTGGATGTATGTGTTAGAAGTATAATGATGTACGGGGCTGAAATGTGGACAGAATGCGAAGGAGAGGAGGTAGGAAGAGTACAAGTAGGATGTCTGAAACGAATAATAGGAGTGAAGATATATACACCGATGATATTGTATTGCAGGAGTTCGATAGGTAAAAATGCTGAGTGGCTGGGTTAAAAAAATGGTAAAGTTTCAGATGAAAGTGTTCACATGGATAAGAGTGCTTGTATATTGGACAGTATTGAATAAGGTGAGAAATGGTATATGTAGGAATGATGGGTTTTTGAGAAGAAAAAAAGCATATGAAAGAACAGGATTAACTTTGATATGATACAGAATGGAAGTGGCATAATAAATGAAGTAGAAGACGGAAAGAAAGATGTGGAAACGCACGAGAGAGATGAAAGAATACGGTAAAGCAGATATAATGAAAGTATAAATGGATAAGAGCGGAAGATATGTCTAAGTACTTAAAGTCTAGATACGGGATGGAAGACAAGAGAATGATAGCGAGGTTTTGATGTGGACGCGAAGAGAGTGGGAATCGGTACTGGATGGATGAGAGCACGTGAATGTGAAGGATTTGAAATGAGGAAGAGGAAAG
>WYDF02321397.1:0-14405 GCA_009867245.2 Adranes taylori
AAGTAAGCACACCATATTATAAAAAAATGAAAACAATTAAAAACAATGTACGCTTGATGCGTGATGCTTCTAGGTCAAGTGCGACGACTTTAATTTTTTATATAGCAATTCGTGTAGTCATAGATTAAATAATGTCCTATGAATACATAGGACATCATTATTTAGGTAGAATAGGTAGAAATGTCGTATATTTTATTATTTAGTATTAGTATAAAAGAAGACTATAAAAATCAGTCTTCTTTTATACTAATACTAAATAATAAAATATACGTCATTTCTACCTATATAAAATATACGTCATTTCTAACTAAATAAGGTTTTCGTGTTAGCATTAGACTAGTGTGTCTCACTCAACTCACGTCGATCTAACTGTTGCTCCACAATAACTAGTTTACCCTCTAGTTACGTGTCAACAAACGTGTAATTTACTTATAGCCCTTTTATTCAATACGATTACACTGACAACACCTATACAATAGACGCAGTCACAAACTAAGACAGGTATTTAATAATGTATGTTTTCATTAAAAAGAATAATTGTATGGATTCAACCACAATGTCTAACAACAATGTCTTTTATTACTGAATATTTTAAAGCAGAGAAGCATTCTGGGTTTCGTGCACTTACACCTAATAAGATATAAAACTTTTGGAATTAGAGAAACGCGAAAGTAGCGTTAGAGGAGGAGTGTCGGTTGGTATTCTAGCTCACCTCGAAGACCATCCACCCTTGTATTTTCCCAATAGATAAGCAATAATTTTGTTTATATCCATGATACCAGATGATTGCCTAACTATATGCATAACATAACACAAATTTCAATAGAAACAGTTCCAATCAATCTAATCATGGATTAGCACGAAATAACGCTTAACTCAATCAATCTATTGAAAGAAGCCAGTACGGCATCACAAGCAACACAATATTAAACTCATCAAAGAACAAAAACCACAACCATTTAAGGAACAATGCGTCAAACAACTATAAGAGGTTATAACGAAGTAAAAATACCACAAATTAATGCTTGATTCAATCAATCTAATTTTCATTTAACAGCAAGCTAAAAATCAATTACCTATTATTTAGATATTGCTTACTGAGACTAAAGTTTATCGTTGCAAAATAAATGTGTAAGCAAATTTAATAAACCAGAACCGTACTATATGTTGTTATATTGTGTGTCAACCAATTCTCCAATACTCTGTAATTATTATTATTATTATTAATTAAATATTGTTAGGACGGTGTTTTATTTATTTTCATATCAGAGGAAAATTGAGTTATATTCGTATTAATATTCATGTAGATAGAAGACATCTTAACAAGTATTTGTTTTATTATTTTGCAAACTTCGTCAGTCCATAATAATTGTTTTTGCATGTAAAATAAATTATTTTGTGTGTAAATGGACATTTTAAAAACAAGAGTGTTTTATTATGATTATATTTGACTCATTCTTGGACGGTGCTTGCTTTATTAAGATTGATTAGTGTATGAATTTATTAAAACCCCAAAATAACCTTCCTATAAAATTTAACTACGCCATAAATAAATCATTTATTAAGAGTCTACCATCTCCTGGTTCAATTGAAGATGTCTTTCCTGGAATTAGTCTTTATTTACTTAGTTAAAGCTAACTCTATTTCATATCACAAATGTCAACGTGTCAATACATAAAAAAAGATAAACACTCTGTAGAAATTATTTTCGAAATTAATAGAGAACAAAAACACAATTTCAAAACTAATAATTGTGTGCTCGCAAAATATTAGCCTTAGGGCGTATAAAAGTTTTATTTTTGTACCGTACTTAACTTACTGCAACAGACTTTACGTCATAATAGTTTTTAATATTTAATAAGCAAACTATATCTTATAATTACCTAAATTTTCTCAATTATGGCATAATAATTTTTGCTGCACTTTTCGTTTCGTATAATTAATATAAACTTTGTTGGTACTAAAGAAAAACATTTAGCAGGAAATATATCAGAAGGAATTGTATGTGTGTATATATAAATTGAGTCGTATTAATAAAAGTTTATTCAAGTTAATAATTACATGTTTCGTGCCAGGTCATTAAGAGCTTTTTAGATAAAATAGCTACGCTCCAGGATTACAGTAATACTAGTTATCATGGTGAATAAAATTCCAGCTTACCGGAAATTAATTTTTGAAATTACGTGTAACTAGATATAATTATTACAATATACCCCGATTTCTTATATGCATTTATTTCGTAAGCGTTTGCTAACCAACCAACAGGTCGCTTTTGCTGGTGGCAGAAATAAATTTCCGTTCGTTCAGTTTCAATTCTTTACCGCTGCAAAGGATTCATATCAAAATCGCCTATATAGTCCAAGTAACGCGTTAGATACGCGCATAGTAAATTTTTATCCCCGACATTGTTAGACGTGACAACAATTCGATGTGTCACTGAACAACGTGATTTACGATAGCTTGAATGCCAATCGATATATTTCCCGGAACTGGTTGAGACGTAAACAAAGGTCGAAGAAAGATGTTAATACGATTAATTTGAAGTCTAACAAAATTGAAATAAAGACTTCGGATAAATTGCTAATTAAGGCCTTAATACGGTAATGAAATTATAAAGCCTTTTCAATTTCAGTTAATATGTTATTATGGCTACGCATCTTGTTTTATTCTGCTAGGTGTAATGGCATCTTTTGTTTAATATTTCGCATAAAGAAATTTGAACACATTATAAACAAAAGCACCTTCCCAAACAGGTTCCTAAACATTTTCGGCCATCGTCCAATTTTCTAGACAAAGATTTTGTAATGTCCCCCATTTAACAGTTTTCCATGATCAAGTTGCTTGCTATTTTCAATATCGTCACGAACGGTCACTGACGACTAACGAGGGTAGAGTTTCGTAAAAATTGAACAAGAGATAAACGGGGATAACAAAAGACGCTAATGAATTTGGACGTGCGTGAATAAACAAGGGTTTCAAATGGAGTAGAAATAAACCTTTTAAAATAATTAAAGTCAAGTTTCAATCAACAAAATATTTAGAATAATTAAAAGTATTAAAAAGACAGTTTTACACGAATCTTAAAATTTAATTTTTGTCTATGAATTAGTGGTTAAAAAATTATAATACTTATAACTTATAAAAGTGAACCAGACCCATACTAGTTATTTAAAAAAGGTACATAAATTCTTGTAAAATAAATTTTACAAGTATCGCCTATTCTCTGTTAAACTCTATACCCTTATGACGTGTAACGCATCGTGTAACAATCGATGAGCTGGTACTTGCGGTGATCCACTTGCAAAAGAGTTGATGATGAATGAATCTATCGATAATAATTAATCAATAAAAAATAATTTTATAATACTGAGTGTTTGAAATAAATTTTATGTTCTTTATTTATTACTTAAATGATTTTGAAATGCTACAATATAAAAATCAGCTAAAGACTGATTTATGGTGTCATGTGCGTAACGGCTACCGTACGGGATACATCAATGTTTTGTATAATTATCTATAATAGATGCAATAAACGAGGCTGAGCTGGGGGCGTATGCTCAACGCGACATAATTCAGTTTTATAATTCCTAAATTCAGAATAGTATACGCAATTCCATATTCCAAATATTTCGAATAAATACCCAATTCCAAATATTTCTGACCTTTAATTAAAATTAAAAAATCAAAAAAGAAGCGAAAAAATCATCTCATCCAAATTTCTATCGATCCATACCATATGCTATGTGTACAATGCTATGTGCGAATAATGAAAGCTATATGTAAGTGTACATTTAAAAGTCAAAAATGAGTGAAAATGAATTACCTTATTTCACAGTGAGGCACAAGTCACATATTGAAATATGTAAAATGAATCTTCGGAAATTAATTTTTGTGTTTTACATTTTAAAAATTAAGAAGTGGTTGAATTTCACAGACTTTTGGAAATTAACCCTAAATAGTTTCGAGTAAATTAAATTTTAATTTTCACTTTGGCTTTCTCTATTGTTACTAAGTGAACAAACGTGAAACAACAAACGCCTTATATTCCGGTTGCCGGAAATATTGAAGTGCGCATGACTAATAAAAATTTAGCGCAACGTTTTAAATAAAATTACAAGATTTAAAGCAGATGTAGTTATCTTTTCTATTATTTAAAACAGCCTTTGTTTCAAATTATAGGGAAGGGATGTAAATCTTGTTGTAATAGTAATAATAAATAAATATATCTATTATTATTTCAAAATCAAAATAGTAATAACATTTTTTATATAAAGAAATTCGTTGTACTGTTAACAAATTTAAAAACTTTTCGATATCTTCAAATGAAGCATACTCCGATAATTTTGACTCTTATGGAAGCATCAAAGCAGCATGACTCTTATGGAAGCAGTTTATTCAAGCGTTAGCCTAATGTTTATGAAATAGGAATTGAAGAACATTCCATAACAACTCACGTTTGATGAGATTAAGCGATCTCATAGTTACGTTTTTTTAAATTCCTGTTTTTTATGTATTTTAATGTGTCCAAAGGTAGTAGACAAAACAGGTGACTTATCATTTGTTCAATAAAGTATTGACATCATCGTTTATTAATATTTTATTATTAGGGTCTTGTTAACTATCAGCTCATTATTAGTAAACCAATCATTTACTATTTTAAATTTGTTTTTTAAATTTGCTGCTCCAACTCCTCAGCTTCATTTGCTGCTGAAAAGATAGTTTCATCTGCATACAACAGTTGTAGGTCATTAATGAAATTTATGAAAATAAAGGACCCAAAATACACCCTTGTGATATTTCACTTGTAATATTTTTTAGTACCGCTAATAGTTCCATCTTTATAAATTGCTTGTTTTATGTTCGTTAGATAAAAGTTCATATGTTTTAGTACAACCGTAAAATTCACTTTTTTTAGAAAACAATTCATGTGACATTAAATCAAAGTTTTTGCTTAAGTCATGGAGCTGAGATGTGAGCTTTGCATATGAACTCCATTGCGGAGTGCATAACAGACGTAGTGCTTAAATTTTCGTGGAATCCAAAATGTGTCTTAGATAAATATCCATTTTTATTAAAAACACTTTCATATTATGAATAAAAATCCATTGCCTATATATTATAAATATAAAAACTATTTTATTAAGACCAAATAGTGTTCAAAAATTATAGAATAAAATGTAAGTTGAAAAAATAAAAAGAAACTATTATATAATACAAAATAAACAAATAAATTGAATTATGTACATATTATATTTCTGTATTGTTGGTTATATACAGTGCTTCGCATTTGGCGCTAGATGCTGTTGTATTGTTTATTATTTTAATAGCAATAGGATTTAATCAAATCTTTATTATGAAAATACGTCGGGGACTGGATTCGAACTCACGACCTCTGGATTACAAGTCTAAAGCTCGTACGCGATCTCCTGTCCTATGCGGTCGTTGTAAAATGCCTATTATGATGATTATAAAAAAAATCAGCGCATAGCGTCGACGTGAATGTAAGTAAACATGCCAATGTAAGGAGACAACCTGTGATAAAATTACATAGTAAAGGAAGAAAGAAGGAAAACCGTATGGTGCGTAGAGCAAGAAATGGGCAGGATAACTAAGGGAGGATTGGAGTGGCATAGATAGGGAAGGAAAAAGGGGATATAATGATGATTGACATGTAGAATATGAAGGATGAGTAGAGCAAGAAAGATCGATAGAGTGTAAGAATGCAGAAGAAGATGGGGGAAAGCGTATAGAAAAAGTAGAGTTAATGAGGAATGTAATAAGAGGAGGATGGAAGACAATTGTTTTGGAATGAACGAGACGAGAATGGTTAAGAAAGGGAGTGTTATTGAAAGTTGTGTAAATAGTAGACAAAATATTAAGCATAAGAAATGCAGGAAAATGGCCGTAAGAAGGAAAAAGGAACTAGGAAAGCTCATTCAAATGACTTTAGATTTGAAACTAAAGGTGAATACACACACCGCTAATAATAAATGTCTTAACCAGAAAATCCAATCTTAGTTAAAAAAGATAAAAAATGTACACAGGGCAGTATACAGGTGCTTCGCTAGACTTGAATTCTCGCTCACCTTATTAGCTTACCTTAATTGTCCCATCTTAGCTAACTTTACGGGTCATTTCTAACAAGGTAGTCGCCAAGAACTTTTCAATTCGACTATCCAGCGGGGGATTTATAGGTAGGCATAAATCCCCCGGGATTTATAGGTAGGCATAAATCCCCCGGTCCCAGTGTTTGCCTATTGTCAGCTTTCCTGTCCATTTAGACACGGCCTTCGGTTGCCCTTAATACACTTTTCGCGTTTTTTCTAACAAAATAGTCGATAAAACTTTTAAATTCGGTAATCTACTTTCGGTGCAACAGAATTATTAAACTCACCTACCCCTGAATTCATCTACTTGACTTCTATCCCCACTTAATTAACGACACAGTAATAAGTTATCTAGGTACAGTTTCCGATGTTGCCAAATTACATTACGAAGAATTACTAGCTTTAATTAAGATTTGTAAAATTTACTATAATTAATGCCGCGTTTGTTTTTATATTTAAAAACCATTATAGGCAAAGGCGTTACCCCATGCTTTATATAGCGAAAATCAAAAGTATTACTACATAACTACATAAAGCAAAGATTGTTGATCCATTTTATGTTCTAAAAATGATATACATGTAATTTTTCCATTAAAAATTTGTAAATCTCTCTTCCACCCTAGCTGTCATACACTGGTAGTCACCAGATTTATTATATTCTATGTATACCAAACTATATGTATACTAAACCATAGTTGTACATGTAAAACCTAGATGTATTACCGAAACCTAGTACTAAAAACTAATTCAGGACAGCCAACATTAATCAGCTCAACATTCGATTAGACCAAAGTTGATTAGAGTAATGATCGATTAGCATAGAAACCCATAGCTATCGGTTTTCATGCATGTGCATTTTATGGTTTGCTTTGTCCAGAAAGTTTAATGATTATTCGACAATTTTAAAATAGTAAATATCTCGTGTACAAATAAAAACGTTCATACAAGGATACAATATTTATGTAATTTTTAGAAAACAATTAAAGAAATTAACGTCAATCTTATTATTTTTACCCTACTGCGCACAAGAGGAAAATCTACATTCGTTTTATAACGGGTAACTTAGGAATAGAATATTGATGCATCACAAAGAGACGAGAAATATTAGCTTAGCCTAACACAGAATTAAAAAAACTTACCCTGTAATTACAGAATACTTTAACAGAGGAAAACAATTCGTATTAGAAAATAGCTTTATAAATATTATCCATTACATGAAAGCCCTTCCGGAATTAACATAGGTACCAACTCTGTATACAGGCGAAACTAAGAAGCTTTTATTCATAACTCTAAAAATACAGATAATTTTATAAGAAGAACTGTGATGTATAGAAAAAATACGACACGATTTTGATAAGATGCAGCCAATAAAGTATATATAAAGTTTCATAAATTATAAAATTTCCACGAAGAATATTTGGTTGATATTATTAACCCCGTAATTAACATAAGCGTACACAACTATTCAGTAGTCCTAAATAGACCACTGAATGATTCGAGCTACAATAAAGTTGTCAGGAGTGAAGGCAAAGACGGTATGTCAAGTATTTATATGCGTAATTCACTTAAGCTAGATGACGTAATAGGCTATACGAATTCGGTTTCCCATTGAAATACGGAGATTAATACAAGAAAATTAGAAATAAAATTTAAAATGTAAATTGAAAACAATAGCTCCTATGAAAAGACATTATGTAAGTGAAGGATAATGGTAAAGAGCCTCGAAATCAAGCCTGAAAATGTTTAGAAAGTTGGAAAGTGGGACAGATGATATCACATTGGTTGTAACACGAAAAGGAAGTATAAAAAAGGAAAATTTACGGATACCCATCCGCATCTTATAGTCAAGGAATTCGATACCAATAAGTACATTACGCCATATTGGTAATAAATGACCAATATATTTTGATAAATCAATGACATCAGCCATACTAAATTGAATAATTAAGTGGCGGGAGGCCTAACAAGGGTAAGTTTATCATCGACATATAATAATTTTGAGAAAAAGATGAAATTAAGAAAAGTTTGACTTCAATTTATTGGACAGTAAAATGTTTCGTACAAACATTTTAGCCTCGTTGGTATTAGTTGAAGTAGCTACTGAAGTTCGATGCAGTAAATTAATTCCCTAAGTCGAATTTCCTAAGTCGTAAGCAGCAGTTTGGAGGAGCCCGGTCCAGAATCAACGAAATAAGAATAACTCCTAAGACATGAAAAAGGAGAGCCTCATAGAATTAGGTTCGCGGAGCACACCGGCACGGCGGGGACATCTCCTACACTTGGACTCACCTAAAGTTGACCGCAACATCTTCACATTAGTGACGGGACCTGGTTCGGAAAAACGCTGGTTCGAACTTGCATCTATTTATTGTTACTTTTTTTTATTAGAATCTAATGCCGGAGTTAACTACAGTAGCTAATCTACTTTCACTTGTTCATTTAATAAATGTTACAAAGGTTTAGAGACACAGAGATGCTAGAGATAGTGCTGCTTCATATCCCACTTTAATTTTAAAGTTTTTTTGAAAAATTTATGTAGTGCCTGTGAGATCATTTTTGAAGATAGGTATTATATAGCTGATTATAGATAATCTTCTAGAGATTGGAGGGATATCGAGCATTCATCAGGATAACTACCTTTATTATCTAAATTTATATAGGGAGTGGGGTGTTTTGCCTAAGGGAATAATAAATTTTTAAAAAATAAGGGCATTTGATTTATGTGTTGATATTAATGGGATTTTGCAACATATTGAGATTTAGATATAGATTTGGATATTTAAGAATATGATTTAGATAATGATTTTGATATTTAGAATTTTGATTTAGTATTCGACTCAGAAAGATTGAGGGTTAATTATGATTTCGATTTTGGAATATGTAAAATTTGAGCTCTATATAAATCACGCAGGGTGGCAAAATATTGTTTTGGGTTGGGACTTAACATCGTGTATTCCAATAGAGGACAAACTCGAAATAGATGTACAGTTGGATACTTTTAGTCGACAAAAACCAGTCTACTTATTATTGTTTATATTTTTTAAATATTATGTACCTAATTACCGGTGTAGAGATTTAAGTATTTTGCAATTGCGAACTTTCTTTGAAATTGTTTTGAAATAATATTTATGAAAAGGAAAAAAGGAAATGATTTTGAAATAAATAAAAATATTTGGGACTTAGCAATTAATTTAATTCAGAAGATATAACAATTTTAATAAACTAGCTATCATATAAACATCTCGATAATAAACATCTAAGTTCTAAGTTCATTTGATTTAATGCTGTAATTATAAATCGCTTTTCGGTTTTTAATTGCATAAATAACAAAATCGTATTCACTTAAATAATAAAATCATCGCAGTTGATCATTGTAAGATATAGTTCATATAATTACTTATTTAAAATTCACATATCTGCATTTATATCGCACGCGCTTATTCTATACGAAATATATACTTTACTAAAAGTAAATAGTAGTCGATTAAAATTGGGTATCTTGTTAATCTTGAGTTTGATTTTGAATCTTTCTATCCCGAATATTTTATCCTTCCTCCACACAGAGTATTAGGTTACATCAGCATAGAGGTGGCGCCCACATCCAAGCACGAAATTGTCGAAGCGTCCAGAAGATCCACGACCCGCCGGAGCATCATCGTAAGCGATCAAAACGACGAGGCCGACCTCTCCTTTTCCGACCTACCTTTTCAAAAGTAAGCTGACAAGCTCAGACTGGGTGGAAAGAGCAACTAAGCGTTATAGTTTGTAGAGTTGAATTCAGATTCAAATAGCATATATTTCGAAACGCCTGCAACTCGAGAAGCACATTACAGCAAATATAAGTAAATAATTTTTTTTTATACCAAAAAAAGTCAGGTCATCCTCGAAAAGATCTGAAAATCTCAGCTCTCAATAAAGAAATAGATTACCGTAAAACCTGGTGCTTCCTTCATAAGAAATATACAAAGTTTTAATTTTTTTTAAATAATTAGTTTGAAACAAAGTTACTTGGTTCTCTCATTTGTATAATAAATAAACAGGCAAGTAGGTATCCGCTGCGTGCACCAGACCGTAACGCACGTAACTTCAGCGTGCAGTCTGTTGTTCGTAAGCGCCGGCATTGCTCGCTGATGCTGGGACTGGGAATCTTGACATGCTCCTTAGTCTGTCAGTACTCGCACCCAACGACAAACACCCCGATCACTGACCGACTGGACTGACAAACGCACCTCGCAGTTCTGCGTACTGTGCGATTTTCTGGTCTTGTTTTTCTTCACGTCTTGCACTAAAATTTGGGTTGACTGCTCTTGGAGTTCCGACGTTCGTCGCTGGATTGTTCGGCCTATTGCATACTTTATTGGCGACTGGGTGCTCTGTTCGCTGATGCTGTTTTCCGGCGGTGTATCTATGTCATTGATTTACTTCCCATATTTTTAATATTGTTCGCATTATCATCGCACGATTGCACTACTACACGCACTGCTTATATTACACTTTGTATATATAATGTTATTGCTATTGTATATTTTTAACCGTAGTTATGAAACTAATTTAACCTGACTCTTGCGCAATTTCTCACACAGGTAGTTGCAAAATTTATTCGTAATTTAATACTTAATATTATACTTGTTTATATTCCTTGTTATTATTAAAGGTAAAATATATAATCATATTTCATATTCCTTCGCGTGAATGCAGTTTGTAAAGCTACATTTAAAATATTGAATGCAACGGTACACGCTTGTTGATTTATTAGAAAACTTCTCTCCGACTTAAAGTCGAATAAATTATCAATTTATTTTTCACGATATACACGTAAGTATATCATGCTCAACGTAATAATACCATGAAGAAAGATTAATGTTACTGTTTAGAATGTAAGTAAAAATAAATTGCTTAATAAATATCGTACAAATCTACTGTATTTATGGAACAATCTGGAACTTATCCGGAACAAATGTTATTATTCCTATTTTCAATATTCTAAAAAATAAAATAGTTTTGTATCAATTGATTAGTGTTCTTACAAACTACCATTTAAGCCACAAGTCTTAAATGATTAAATGATTGCTTAGTTAATAATGTGACGGTTAATTTTTAAGTGACAAATTAGTAGGGTGAGTTTTACTAGATAAATAAATTCCACTTTACTAAATTAACCCAACCAACTATCAAAAGGGATCGAAAATATAATTTAATAATTTAATTCTTCAATTGAATTTATAGCCCTGGGTTACATTGGGTCAGCAGAATACCTAAAATAATAAAACTATATTATATTTATTTAATATATTCATGGAAAAAATAATTTTCATACAATAAGTTTTAACACCAATTCACAAGTAAATAAATTAATTTTTGACAATCATAAAGCGTTCATTAATAATTAAGCTTCACATTTAAATAAAAAATAGTGACAAATATACATTCAGAATGAAAATTCATTTGTTTACGGATTTCAAACTGGTCAATAAATGATTATATAATAAAAACTTACATATGTGCAATAGACATCACGAACACTAACATGTTAGATTATTTTTAAGCAAAGAAATTCAACAATCAATTGCTATTTCTGTCTAAAAAAAAACAAAAAACTGCTTGCCCTATAATAGCTTTCGATCCGTAAGCAACTTGCCAAGAGCTGCAGTTTCAACAATTTCTTCTAATTCTTCCCCTTAAACTATCACTATGTAGTCTGTATTCAATTTCCTAATGTTACTACAGCCGTTGCCAAGAAGCGCACAATTGGCGTTTGCCTTGCTTAATCCCTTTTAGCATGCGCTAAATCGTGCCTTCAACAAAGCGACTTCTTAAGATCTTATTCTGCTATTTACCCCTCTCTACTTCTCATCCGCTGTAACACAAAGATGTATTCAGTACATAGAATTTGTTTTACTTAGACACCCTTGGCTATATTTCCTGCCTCTGTACGAAACTAGTTTTGTTCGCTAACTATATGCTTGGAGATGTATTATTCGCGTCACTCAAAATGAATTAACAATTAATGAAATTAGTCATAATTACATAATTACTGAGAACACAATGATTGAAAACAAAAACATTAAAATTATCTGGGAATCTGGGATATCTGGGAGATATCTGGGAAAATCTTGGAAATTTTCATTATGGAATCTACAGTTTAGAATCTACATATAGGCTTCAAATAAAAATATTGTAACTGAGTAAAAAAATTACTTCAAAACTTATATTGTCACAAATTTATAATACTGTAGACTAAATAGATGGCTCGGGAACAAAGCGCTTTCTATCTGATTCGTCTTCCGTTACCCAGAGCTGATAGATATTCATTAAACATGGCATGACTACCTTATTACGCAATATTAGTTCACCCAATGAAAGCGATGGCATGCTAATTTCAGACGTTCTGCGTTTTAAGGGTCATTAATAATAAGAAAAGGGGGCATTAGTTGAAGAAAACTGGCGAAATGGCTTCACTGTCACATAGGTGAGAGAAGTACATTCTAAAAATTTTTGAAAATCTCTCATCGGTAACTCCGAAACCTCGAAGTGGCAAGATTCCCACTCCCGTGTCAGACCGTGTGGCACGATCCCCACCCCCAACAGTAACAAACACAGTATACGCTCTGCTGCTACGATGATAGTGTAGTTGAATAATATGCAGCCTGAAACCATTCCCCTCTTAGAAACGAGCGACCGTTGCCGGCGCCTGCAGCGGATAGTAAACAGTATTGTACAAGTAATAGATACGTGCTCGCATAATTATTGATTATTCAGAAAAGAAACCCAAGTAACATTGTTACAGGTTTATGAGAAGAGAAAAAGCATACGAAATTATAGGACAACTATAAGAAATGATAAGAAATGGAAGACATAAAAATAAAGTAGAAAAGACAATGGAAGATGTGAAAAACAAGAGAGGGATGAAAGAATAGGTGTAACATACCCATGGCGACTTTCGACCAAAAGTTCCATAAGAAATACATGGCACCAAAAATGGATGGACATTTGATCAAGTGTTCTTCCGAAACCATCGGGTTCTGCACCACTCTTCCATAAGAAAATATATGGGATCAAAAAGAACTGAACAAATTAGGTGAAATGAACCCCCCAAAACTGCGTTGAACTACGAATGCGAGGTGAACGGAAAATGAACCAAATCAACCACCACCGAAGCACTTGATAAGGGTTAAAGCAGTCTCTAGCAAAACACCAGACAAGGCCTCTAAATTATAAGGTACCTTCAGTTGATTCCAATTCCACTTCCAGCCAGGTAAAACGTGTAGTCTTACTGCTTGGTCCGTTTTTTTGTGTTTCAAAAAAACGGCGATATCATAATGTAGCGATATCGTGAGGGTACATATCAGGTCCTGACCACGCCCTATCACGTACCGACCAAATTCTTATCAGGTCCTGATCAAGGCCCTATCAAGCCCCGACCAGTTCCCTAAAATAAAGTGGTGTGGTCGTCTAGTGGTGTGGTGGTGTATTGGTATTTGTATTGTGGTGGAGTAGTGTGGGGTTTTGAGTATGGTTGGGCGACCTGGTCAGGATTTAATAGGCACCTGGTCGGGATATGATAAGGATCCTCACGATTCGCTTTTTTTTTTAAATATGAAAGAAATGGACCAAGCAGTAACTTGGACCAAGCAGTTTTACCTGACTAGAAGTGTAATTGGCATCAACTAAAGGTACTCTACAATTTAGCGATCCCTGTGATACACAGTAATTGGCATCCAAACACCATTTTCATATCCGAGTGAGAGCTATGTTGATTTTTTAGTTTATTCGTGTACTGAACATGAATTCGTATCGAAACGTCGTTTACATTGAACTTGTAAATAAATATTCAGATATAAACCTTAATATAATCCGAATTGTTCATAATAGCTATATTGAATTTTTGTATATTTTGTACCGAAGATGCATTCCAATCGAAACATCGTTGAAATTGAACTTGTAAATATTCATATATTTATATGTTAATATAATCCAAATTCATATATTTATATGTTAATATAATCCATGCCTTCATAGTACTGTAAATTTTTGTACATAATTTTAAAGATGTATTCATATCGAAACGTCGTTTACATTGAACTTGTAAATATTCAAATAAAACACCTTAATATGATCCAAATTGTTCTCAATAGCTATATTGAATTTGTTTATTTTTGTACTGAAGATGTATTCGTTTCGAAACGTCGTTGAGATTGAACTTGTAAATATTCATATATTTATAGGTTAATATAATCCAAAATGTAAGCTAATTCTATGATCAATTTAGCAGGGGTTGATACGTAACGTCTTGTATCG
>WYDF02321408.1:0-14405 GCA_009867245.2 Adranes taylori
CATTTTAAACAACGCTCGCGGAACATTGATTTTCACATTCGTAGTGGCGAATAAAATTAAATAGTTTAATTTTTTTTAATAAACTAATTTATAATAAAATGAAATTTCAAATTGAGGAAGAAGGCCTTGACCTAGACATTTCTGCTGAGGCATTCTTACTTTGTAGATCAGACCCCATTTTGTGTTATTTTGTTAGCGTATGGATACAAATTTCATTTTGACAAGATCAATTCATTACTTTTGCAATAGATGGCGTTATTTCTTATCCTTATAATAATAAGAATAACAACCATTATTGGCATCATAATACACAAATATACAATAGAAATAAAGAAATAAGGTAAATATTCCAATATATTCTTATATCATGTTTCAATATCCAAATGTACAATAAAAATTAAAACAAAAATAAATATCGAAACAAAAAAAAAATGCCCAACCCCAGCTAACATAGCCCAACACAAAATCACATTGCAAAAAAAGTTCATTCAAACAAAACCAGAAAAAAATTACAAAAAAAAATATTTCAACTTAAATAACTCTTCTAAACATTACGAATCAATTTCCAGGGTCTAGGCAAGGTCATGTCCCTACTCTGCGATTACTAAAAAAACATCCATCTTCTTCTGTCCATCTTCTCTCAAACTACCAACCCTAGACATACCCCCTTACCCCCTCCCCTACATGCATTAACTTAATGACCCATCATTCTCTTTCCTCGTTTCTCCTACCTATCCCTAACTTTCCCTTCTCGCTAACATGTCTACACTTCTTACTTTTTTATTTCCATCCCCAAATAGTAACGCAAGTTCCAGCACCTCACATACTACTCCATTTTATTTAGCATATCCACCACTGTTTTCATTATACTCAATTCACCCCCATCCTGCCCAAAACATCTCGTCCAATTATTTCCTATCACCCTGTTTTCTTTCGTCCATTCAGCTTTATACAATCTCTCATCCAATGCATCCAATTATCTACACCCATACCACAAGCTCTTCATTTTCTTTCTTGTTCATTCATCCAATATCTATTACCTTTTTCTTCACTGCCACATCTAAACCTTGCATCATCTTTTTTTCTTTCATAACCATTACCGACCTTAAATACTCTGCCATCCCCTCATCAACCCTTATCCATTCATATTTACAATTAAACCTACTTCTTCGTATCCTACAATCCATCTCCTGTCACTCCACGTCCAATATTCTCTCGATATCTCATTCACCACTCCCTCTCCACCTATCATCCTTTATCCCCATCTACACATCGACCACCCAATTCTTTCATACAATTTTATTAACACATATGGTCCAGAATTTATTTTTTCCAGTCTCCTACAGCACAATTTCGTAAGCGTTGACCTGTCCAAATCGTGAATCCTTTTAATTCAAATCGCTTGCACTCTTTCAATCATTTCACTTTCACACACCGACAAACCAAACCTCCGGCCCATACATCATCACACTCCTCACACACACTTCTATTATCATCTACCTCATCTTTCTAGACTCAGTATATCTCCATTCCCACACATTCCTCATTCTTTCTACCACTCACCTAGCTATCTTCACTATCATTCTAGTATTTTCATTAACTGACCCACTTTGTGTCATAATATAACCTAGGTATTTGTACTTTTTCACTACCTCATGTTTTTTCCTCCTAGATTAAATATGTCACTCTTACATTCACATTCACCTCCTTTATAAACCATTATAGTAGTCTTATCTGCATTCACTTCCGTATTTTCCCTATATTCCCCTATATTACATATACCTCGTCACCCTTCCTATCATCTCATTCATCTCTTCTCTATTACTTGCCAAACAAACTATGTCGTCGGCATAAGTCAACGACCATGCCTTCCAATCTGTGTTCCCCCAGCTTGCCAGCTTCTCTACAAGTCATCTAAATCAGATATGTAAATGTTGCAAAAGCAGGCGCTACGAGCACCCTCCTGTCTCACCCCCTTTTCCACCTCAAATCACTCAGATACTCCCCATTCACTCTTGACCTTACCATAGTTCCCTCATACATACTCTTCAACATTCTTACCATCTCATCCGAAATCCCCACCTCCTCCATTTTCTTCAACAAATACTTCCTACTAATTCTGTCAAAGGCGGCCTTTAGGTCTACGAACAACAAATATAATTTCCCTCTCTTTGCAATTTGTGAATTTATCACATAGTTCAGAATAACCATGTTATCCGCGGTTCCCCTCACCTTAACAAAACCAGGACTACACCCCTTTTATCCTTACCTCCTTTTTCAATCTCCTATCCATAATCCTTGCAAACACTCTATATAGACCATCCATTATCGTTATCCCCCTAGAACTATTCACACATTCTCTTTCTCCTCTCTTGTACACAGGCACAATCTCTCCTCTCTTCTATATCTCAGACTCACAATCCACACTCTTCCATACCCTATTAAATACTTTAGTTACTGCTCTTACTCCCTCCTCATTCATGCAGCCTCATTCATGCTTGAACCTGAATCCTGTCGGGTCCAGCTGACCCCTCCTCTCTTCATCTTCCCCATTTCTTCTTGAACCTCCTTTATATTTAATTCCAGTCTCCCTCAATACCCCTCATAATCTCTTTCTTGCACAATCCTCTCCAATCTTCCAGCAAGCTCCCCTCTACATTTCCTCACCAAATCTACCAATCTTAGATCACATTCAATCCTCATATCCCTCCATACTCTACTTTACCTCAAGTAATTCCGTACATCCCTTTCATTGTTTAACTCTCTTATCACATCTTCTCCCATTAATATATTCCTTTCCACTAGCTGTTTATGTCCACCAGCCACTCTATTCTAGGTGTATGATAATCACTTATTTTAAGTTCTCCCTTCCTTACTTCATCCAACACCTTTCTCACATTCTTCTTTTTATTTATCCATATGTCATCAACTTTTTCTCTCCTCTCCTTCCAAATCTTGCATTCCTTCTCCTTTCTCACTTAATTCTTTTCAACCTCCCTTACTAAGTCTTCTACTTTACTCACATCGCTCCAATTATCATCTCTACGCTTCAACTCCATATCATTTCTCTTTCCCTCATTCCATACAGAAGCTTAGTCTGCCCTCTCACATCTACATCTAGATCCCAATCTTTCCCCCCACCCAATTTCCAGCGGAAAATTATCTGATTCAATCCTAAGTCCAATTCTCAATCTATTTAACCAACTACTCCCTATTTCATCCATCAACAAATAGTTAACGACTAACAGGATACACCCGTTGCCTATTACTAGCCCATTCTCATCAGCCCATTCGATAAACCTCTTACCCTCAGCATTACAGACTTTATCTATAGATCTTCTCTCTATATCTCTACCTGAATACCTGCCTCCACACTCTCCTATTCTAACATTCCAGTCCCCATATACCGCCAACACATCCTACTCATCCCCTTTCTTCATGGGGATGCCATTGTGTATGTTTCAATGGCCATTGTATATGTTTCACCCTACAATGGCTGGGGTAGGGTGAAACATATGTACGTATTGAAATGTTTCAACTAACTAATTTTAGAATATTCACTAACTAATTATACTACATTTAATATTAATGTAACAAGTACATACCAGACGCGCAAAAAATTGTGCAAATTTCTTATAGATACCAACAAGACGGCGTCCAATTTAGTCTTATAATTTAAGATAATTAAAATTAATTATATGTTTATAGAATATAAAATTATTAATTTCATTTCCTAATTCTTTATAAATTATGAAAAGATCTTTTTTATTCTACATAACACTTTTTTATTGAAATATAATTGATATTGGTAATTCAAAGAAAATACATAATACGTGGAAAGTAATAAAGTTTTCAATAAATTAATGTATGTATACATAGTACAATTCTGCGCGTAAAACTATTTCTAGGGTTTTTTTTAAATTTATGATAAATGCATAATGCATGGAATGTAATAAAGTTTTTAAAAGATTATATATGTATACATCGTAAAATTCTCCATGTAAAGCAATGTTTCTGTGTTTTCTTATGAAATATTTTAAATTAATGATAAATTCATAACACGTGGAAAGTAATAAAGTTTTCAATAGATTAATGTGTGTATACATCATACAATTCTCCGCGTAAAACAATTTCTTCGGGTTTGTTTTACAAAATATTTTAAATTTATGATAAATGGATAATACGTGGAAAGTAATAAAGTTTTCAATATATTATATATGTATTCATTGTAAAATTCTCCGTATAAAGCAATGTTTCTGCGTTTTCTTACGAAATATTTTAAATTAATGATAAATACATAATACGTGGAAAGTAATAAAGTTTTCAATAGATTATATATGTATAATTCGTAAAATTCTCCGTGTAAAACAATTTCCTCGGTTTTTTTGCAAAATATTTTAAATTTATGATAAATACATAATACGTGGAAAGTAATAGTTTTCAATAGATTATATATGTATACATCATAAAGTACTCCGTGTATAGCAATGTTTCTGCGTTTTCTTACAAAATATTTTAAATTAATGATAAATACATAACACGTGGCAAGTAATAAAGTTTTCAATAGATTATATATGTACACATCGTACAGTTCTCTATGTAAAACAATTTCTTCGGGGTTTTTGCAAAATATTTTAAATTTCTGATAAATACATAATACGTGGAAAGTAATAGTTTTCAATAGTTTTCAATAAATATATAACACGTGGGTAATAAAGTTTTCAATAGATTAATGTGTGTATACATCATACAATTCTCCGTGTAAAACAATTTCTTCGGGTTTTTTTGCAAAATATTTTTAATTTATGATAAATGGATAATACGTGGAAAGTAATAAAGTTTTCAATAGATTATATATGTATACATTGTAAAATTCTCCGTGTAAAGCAATGCTTCTGCGTTTTCTTCCGAAATATTTTAAATTAATAATAAATACATAACACGTGGAAAGTAATAAAGTTTTCAATAGATTATATATGTATACATCGTACAATTCTCTATGTAAAACAATTTCTTCGGGTTTTTTGCAAAATATTTTAAATTTATGATAAATACATAATACGTGGAAAGTAATAGTTTTCAATAGATTATATATGTATACATCATAAAGTACTCCGTGTATAGCAATGTTTCTGCGTTTTCTTACAAAATATTTTAAATTAATGATAAATACATAACACGTGGCAAGTAATAAAGTTTTCAATAGATTATATATGTACACATCGTACAGTTCTCTATGTAAAACAATTTCTTCGGGGTTTTTGCAAAATATTTTAAATTTCTGATAAATACATAATACGTGGAAAGTAATAGTTTTCAATAGTTTTCAATAAATATATAACACGTGGGTAATAAAGTTTTCAATAGATTAATGTGTGTATACATCATACAATTCTCCGTGTAAAACAATTTCTTCGGGTTTTTTTGCAAAATATTTTTAATTTATGATAAATGGATAATACGTGGAAAGTAATAAAGTTTTCAATAGATTATATATGCATAGATCGTAAAGTTCTCCGTGTATAGCAATGTTTCTGTGTTTTCTTACGAAATATTTTAAATTAATGATAAATACATAACACATGGAAAGTAATAAAGTTTTCAATTTGCTCTTCAAGATAAATGTGTGTATACGTCATACAATTCTCCGTGTAAAACAATTTCTTCGGACTTATTTGCAAAATATTTCAAATTTATGATAAATGCATAATACTTGGAAAGTAATAAAGTTTTCAAAAGATTAGTGTATGTATTCATCGCAAAATTCTCCGTTTAATTCTCAAGAATGTAATGCAATTTTGCTCTTCAAAATTTCTAGCTTATGAAGGAACGTTTTTTGATTGGTCGAAGGTACAGCCTTTCTAAAGTTTTGTACTGGAAGTTCCTTTGAAGCCTCGCCTTTGTTTTCTGAGGCCAGCACTGTAAAGTCAAGGCGTAGCCGATCCATCGGAAGCAAGTTCCTTCACCAACCAGAGAATCTGTATAAAAGGAGCACTTCAAGCTAGCTTTCCTTAGACGCATTTTTCGATCTGACGCTAGTTGATGTTGAGTGAATGCTATCGCACACTAACTGGCTGAATTCTCCATTAAGTAGCAAAGCGTATTCTTGTAGAGTGAGCATAATTCGCTAGGTCATTCAATGAGGAAACGAGGAGGCCAGAAGCAGAAGAAGCGGGACGCCAAACGTCTGGCGTATCAAATGAGGACATATGAAGGCGACGTAACACTTGAGAGGCCTATTAAACAACGCTGCTTACGCACTCCGCTGCTAGTCAAGGAATGTTGGCGCCAAATGTGGTGATGTATATGGTACACCACTAAGTTTAATTATTTGGACAGTAGGACACTAAAGTGTTTAGAAATGTTCAACAACTGATAAGAGTTGCAGCCAAGGGTGGTGAAGGTTTCTATAAGATATATAAAGATTTTAAGCATTTAAAAGTAAAAAGAAGCAGATACAGTTAAAATTCATCCATTAATGTACTAATTAGTTATATATTCGGTTGATAAGGTCTTAATGTCCACAATTGTTTGTGTAATTAATCATAATCTTTATAACATACATTAATATTAATTGAACCATCTGCTGTACTTACTGACATAGCCGGTCTGAAAGGATTGATAAGCATTAATAATGTTTGTTGATTTTAGTCCTGAGGATGACCTCGAAGTGAGGTCGAAACGTCGACAGATGTAATCAAAGTTAATAAATTCATAGGTGTCCAATATCCGAGCATTCTATTTATCATTACCATTACATTGGATGTGATCAAAATTAAATCATTTACAAATTTATATGTTTTTTAATCAGTCTCATTGACAAATATTTATGCAAAATTACTGGAAAATAAACATCCTACACACTTAAACGCGATAACTAACCATTAGATTGTTATTTTATTAAAACAAAAGGAGATACGAATCGCGACATTCAATTGTTCAAATTATTATTATTATAATTATTATTGTTTAGCGATAGCTGATTATTTATATACATATATGTATATATTGAGTTTTGTCATGGTTGCTTTATTTTCAAATTAGGCCATTACCTGATTTTGAAATAAATATTTTCGTGGTTACAATTAATGAAAGTCACGCCTCGTGATTGAGTTTTGTTATAAATAATATTCGTTATTGTTTTAGCAGTTTTGTCTCTTGCTATTCGTATTTTTTTTATTCCCTGTCGTATGTGGGTGTGGTGTTAGATTCATCATATTAGGGTTACTACATCTTTTACAACAAATTATTTTTGTATAAAGGGAGATATACAAACGGCAAATACGATTTATTAACTGGTATCCAGAAAGGAATTCAAGGCGCCTTTCCAGAACACATTTCATATTACATTGTGATGGCTTTTAATTTTTTCTCGGGAAAGACATCTGACCTCTGTACTGCATGGTGTATTAACTAAATGCAGTCGTTCCCCATCATCTGTGTTATGCACAGATGATTCAGTGCATAACACTGAATCATCAACATCATCAAACAGCTTATTCCATCCACAGCTGGACATCGGCCTCTTTAAACAAATTCTATTTAACTTGGCTGTGGGCGTCCTGGATTGAGGTTATAGTAATAGTCCTTATATCATCCGACCATCAAATTGGTGGTTTTTCCCTACTCCTAACAGTCCTGTTTTGTATTCCATTCCGGTATTTTCTTAGTTTACCTGCCATGCTGCATTGTTGCAACAACGTGACTAGTTTAGTTCAACGTCAGCGAGGTGATCCTCTCAACTACATCCTGTACATATTTTTATATTTTCTGCTTTTAAGGTATTTCATTTGTCAGTGTCTCTTTTTATAGCTCGTTGGGTTACTCCTATTTTGCTAATGGATTTCCTCAGAAGTGTCAGTATCTTCGCACCGTCAATCAATACTAGCATGACACACTGATCAAACATCTTTCATTTCACATACATCAAGCGTACCGAAATGGACGAATCTCCATTCTCTGAAGGCGATCCAGGATAATCCACTTCGCGTATTTGGTAATATCTACCAATTCTTATTTCGTGATCTAGGATGTTACCTGTTAGATACTCTCTCCTTCTATAAGGAGAGTCTACCTCGGGACCAGGTTTGTTATGTACTGCGTTTTAGAGATGTTGATCCAACGGGTCGTGAGGCCGAGAACAATATCGAGCGACATACCGCCTTAACCTCAAGCGACATAATCATATGAATAATTACATTTATGTTTGAAACTAGCTTTGCATTCTAAACATTTGCGTGGTTTTTTTGCCATAATGAATAAGCTTGTAATTGTCTAAAACTAGAATTGCATGGTAAGCATTTGTATGGTTTCTTGCCAGTGTGAATAAGCTTGTGGCCAGTATGAATGAGGTTGTCTTTATCTAAAATCGATTTATTATTAAAAGTAGAATCGCATTCTGAACATATGTATGGTTTCTTCCTAGTATGAATAAGCTTGTCACTATTCAAATGCGATTTCTGACTAAAATTAAAATCGCATTCTAAACATATGTATGACTTTTTAATAGTATGAATAAGCTTATGTTTATTTAAAGTACATTTATTTTTGAAAGTAGCCTCGCATTCTAAAAAGTTTTATGGCTTTTTGACAGAATAAATAACCGTGTGGCTATTTAAATCCAATATTTGTGTAAAACTGGAATCGCATTGATAGCATTTGTATGGTTTATTGCCAGGTCGTCCGAGCTCATCACGAAGTCGTCCGCAAATTACAAATGGCTCACTTTATTTCCATTTATTATTACTTCCATGTCGTCTATGTCAATGTTATAAAATGTGTATACCATCACATTTGTGAAAAGTTTTTTCGGAGATTGTGTCCTATCAGACACCCGATTTCTTGCTGTTACATGCTTGTAGATATATTGTAGTAAAGTAGAATAAGAATAATCCACACTTCTTCTGGGAATATTTGAATGCTTGCTTGCAAAGCTGTCCACCAGAAAATTTGTGTCTGACAGAAATTTGTTGTCAAAAAGGTGGTTTTGTGGGATTTGTTAAATTTGTTCCATGTGGTTTGCAAAGTGTTCAGCTAATTGCGCTGGAGAGTTTATGGATTTTCTTTGGGGGTCGTTCAGTTGAGATTTGGGATTTGATTTCTGTCCTGTTAGGAAAATCTATCGACAATTTCTGTCAGATAGGTATCCTGCTATCAAGACTGAGTGGAATAGACTCAATTCTCTAATTAGACGCAAAATAATCGCGTACAAGGAGGAGTGTTGGGTCGAAGCCACATCCAAACTCAATTATCGTGATTGTAGGAAATTCGGGCTGATATTAAGCTAACTTGACCTTTAATATGCAAATTTTTGGTGCTGGTACACTCTTTGTGTAACATATGAGTGGTGGTAACTCTACGAGACAGGTTTTTAAAACCAATTAGCAAATTTAGGTTAAAGAATAAAAAAACTTCCGTTGAAGCCATAAATCGTAATAACACAGTTGAAAATGCTCTCTTCTAAAATCATAACAAAAGTATATATATATAAAAAGATGAAAAAAAAAATTGTAATGAAAATATTTCGACATTTCTTTGACAAATGTCAGGAACTTATAATAATTTATCTATCAAATATGTCGATTGTTTTATCGTCATCCCTTTAGCATGTCAAATCAACAAACTTAACAAAAGCGGGGAAGTCGGACGATACGGAAATATTCGTGTTGAAATTAAACATAATGTCTTGCATTTATAGTCTCTTTATGAATTAATTAATAGCTTTATTCATTTGTGTTTGAGGCTGATAAGCCGATAACAAACCCGATGCAATGACGATTGCCATCAGCTGGAAAAGAATACGTTTCTTTATGAAGAAAAATATTATTATTGATAAAAAGATGCATTTACAATTTTTGAGCAAATTAATGGTGAGTGCTTTGGTTCACTTTATAAATATGACCTAACTCATTCACCATTATGACATAACATTTATTTTAATCATTAATGATAGAATATTATCATTGGTAGTTTTGCGATTTTGGTCAAGAAATACTGCCTTAGAATATCTATTAATTCCGCTAGGTTAATCTATGTGTATTTAATTTATAAGGTAATTGCGGACATATCAATTTATAGTGATATAAAATTATTTGAGTCTTAATAAAAGAAAATTCTGAAGTCAAACAAAAATTGTCCAAAATCACTACAGCCTACATAATGCATTGAGATCAATCTGCATGTAGTATTATAGTTTATTATACGTCTACTATTAATAATGTTAGATTAGCATTTTAATTTTTACACAACAAGGTTATTGGAATAAGTTTTTATTGTTAAATTGACTTGGTAAAACGCATTTATTTCTCATACAAGGAAAACTTTCTAACACATACATATTTATGTAAAATATTGATCATGAACAAATAAATACATTTCAATTGATTGGAAATATTGAAATCAGACAATACGTTTTCTGTATAAGATTAAGAAATTTTCTGTCGTAATGTAAATTTAATATAACATAGAGATTGTTTTGGTTTCTTATGCGTTTTGAAATAAAATAACATACATATCTCTTCTTATTTAGCACGCCACGCTATGCAATAAAGTCAAAATCTATAAAGAAGCTGAGATAATCGAATCTATTTACTACTGCGGGCAAGCGTTCGCCTTCCCATATAGCACCAGGGTCGGACCTCATATCCAATGAGATCATTACAATTACCGTAAAAAAAATCCATGTAGGAGCTTGGTCTCTCCTATAGCAGCTGTCGATTCTTCCTTGCTTACAGCACATCTCCTCTACCTCCAGATACCCAGCGGCTGCACATCCTCTATGACGTCATCAATCCAAATCTTCATTGGCCTGCATGGCTTCCTTTAGTACTCCGGTTGTTGGTCGAGAGTCTTCTTGGGGAGTCAATCTCCTTCCATTCTTATAACATGCTCCAGGTATCGCAACCGTCTCTTCTACACCTCATCAACCAGATCAATATCATCGTAGAGCTGATATACTTCTTGGTATGTCCGAATGCGCCACTCGCTATCTATACAAATCGCTCTGAGGATCTTTGGCAGCATCTTTCTTTCCCATTCTTGTCAAATTTAGTGAGCATCTAGAGAGCACCACTAGTTGAATCATGATGCGGTATACGATGAGCTTGAGCTTTCTAGAGAGGGTTGAGAATTTCAGTAGCGTATTAAAAGCATACAAGCTTTTAATAAAATGCTTGCGGCAAATGTATGTTATCCTTTCGTCCTTAATTCTTAACCCTAAGCGCCTCAGCCCTTCACTCATGCGTTGCAGCGCCTCTGGCCAGCCTCTAGCAAAAAAAGACAACATCAACTGCTATGGCCATGTACAGAAGGCCAACTTTTGCATGACATGCTCCATTCAGAGATCGAAGAAGGTCGTCAAAAGTGCATCTCCTTCCCGCAGTCCTCTTTGCACCTCAAACTCCGTTGTTAATTGCCTCTAAATCTTGACTCAGACCCTAGTGCCACGTAATGTTATACACACCAGACTCATGAGCTTTTCTGGCACTCTCATCTGTTGCAATATCACTTGGACCTCATGTCACTATCATATTTCACTTTATAGTCAATGTAGAGTTGATGCATGCTCACATTATGCTTGTAGCACTTCTCCAGATTCTGCCGCAATGACAGTATGTGGCCTAAAGTTGACTTGTTACGCCGAAACCCACACTGGTATTCGTCTATTCCTTCTCCGCCTATGTCACAAGCCTTTTTGCCAGTATCATCGAAAAGATCCTGCATGCAACGTTCAACAGAGAAATCCCACGATAGTTACTGAAAATCATCTTGCCAGTCTTTTGTGGATGGGATAGATCAGCGCTTTGTTGCAATATTCTTGAACGTCTTAGTTTTCTCATCATGACCTAATGAGAATGTACTTACTAGCGCTCACCTCCTCCCCACCATACGCGATGAGCTCAACTAGGATACCATCCTCTCTTCGTGCGCGGAGTTTTCAGATAAAAAGATTGTCTTTTTAACCTCTTTTCTACTTACTTATGGGACAACCTCCTCTTCGTCAACGTTGTCCATCTGGCCGTCCATCAACTTGTCTGGTGGTTCTGGGGTTCCCTCCTCCGCAGTATTCAGAAGGTTTCCTAAACATTCTCTCTCCAGTATCCCGCTCTCACCTCCGATCAATTTGCCAGCTTTGTCCTTAAAAAATGTTGTTGTTGAATGGAAATCTTTCTTGATTTTCCTACTTCCTTGGAACATTGTCCTCACTTCCCTCTTCGTCCATATCTCTTCTATATGTTCTAATTTTTTTACCACTGTCTCTTCTTCCATCTCAACGTGTTCTTCGACTCACACCTAGCTTGTTGGAAATTCTCGGTGCTTGCTTTTTTACCTTTCATTAAAGCGTTTTCTCCCTAACTAGATTGCGCTTGAAGGCAGCTGCGTGACACAAATTGTCTTGACACTTTGTTCTCCTAGCACGTTGCTTGACGCCAACTGTTTCCTCTGCGGAGCTCTTCAGTGCGTCTTGCAACACCTTCCAGTGTTGGGTCACTGTCGCACTTTCTAGTTCTTGCTCCCACCACTTGAGCTTCTCACTAACCGATTTCCTTTCACCTCTTCACTCCTGCTCAGGACTGGTACATCAAGCTTCTTCGATACCTTTGCCTGACTCTCTTTGGAGATTCATCACTTTGGAGATTCTCTGCCTGTACTTCATTAGTACCACGCAATAAGACGCATTGTGGAAACTATAGAGGCATCTCTAGGAGTTGGTTGGCGTAGGGTACAATATATACGCTAAGGCAGATTCTGCAGAAGTGTTATGAATACAATGTAACGCTCCACCAGGTGAATGTCGATTTTAAACCACCTACGATAGTGTGTCCAGCCAGCTGCTCTATTACGCGATGCAGGAACTCATTATCAGGTACCCTGTTCAAGATTGCCTTGGACTGTGTCATGAGAACATTATCAACAAACGCATGAGGCAGAATATTTAATATAACGTCCTAGAGAACTCGCTTGCGCCGATGACATTGCTATGTACGAAGACGTACATATCCTCGAGAACAAAGATAAGAAAATGGGGCTAAACGTCAACAAGGGGAAGACAAAATATATGATAAGCACTAGAAACTCAATCAGATGGTGGAACACTGACAGCTTCAATGGTTACAAAAGAGGTACGTCATCGAAGTAGCTAACGACATCAGAGCTACGTGTAGTGGCTGTGAACCGGTGTTTCTTTAGCTTCCAGAAGCTTCGTAAGTTCTCTCTAAAAAATTTAAACTTCTGATGTATAAGACCATTATCAATCCAGTAGTTTTTAAGACTCAGGAACCTAGACTCTCAGAAAAAAAAACAGGAAAGCATCTGGGAGATGAAAATAATTCGCAAGATTTTTGGCGTTGTATACGAGAACAATGAGGGACGAATAAGAACAAATAAAAAAACTGGAAGACCTCTATAATGCTTCATCGATCATGTCAGATTGCAAAAAGACTACGTTGGCTCGGCAACGTCCAGAGATTCAGAGAATGCCAAAAAAGGTTCTTAACTCAAGGCCTGTAGGAGGAAGATCCGTGAGCTGCCCTAAAGTTAGGTCGTGCAGGAGGACTTTCGCATGCTAGGAGTCTGAAACTGGATACAGTTGGCTATTGTCTGCCTTAGCGAAGGTAGTAGATTTCTTCAATAAATTAAATTTATTTTCTAATAGTCAACATGGTTTTCGAAAAGGCTTTTCAAGTGATACTGCACTAACGTGTTTCATTGATGAGATACGTCGTGCTTTGGATAGGAAGCTAATTATTATTGCCTTGTTTGTGGTCCTTTTCAAAGCTTTTGACTGTGTTAATCACGAATTATTATTGAATAAACTTCATTGTTATGGCATCAGAGGTGGTGCTACCAAATAGTTTGCATCATATTTGAAGGATAGGAGTCAAAAAGTATTACGCAAAATCAACGATAATATATTCTCTTCAGAGTACAACACAATAAATAAAGGAGTACCTCAAGGTTCTAATTTAGCGCCCTCACTTTTTATTATTTTTATTAATGCTCTTCTCTTCAAACATTTATTTTATCACACTCTAATGTTACCACTATTGTAACATATGCTGATGACTCTAACTTTCTGGTGAAAGGTAGTAGAGTACCGCTTGTGGGTAAAGAAGTCAGTATGGTCTATAAAATAATATTAGAATGGTCAAAAATTAACTGTCTGTACGTAAATGAAGAAAAAACATCGTACATCGTATTTTCTACGGATCGTGACTCTACAAACTATCACTTTAAATGAAGTTCAACTGAAAGCCTAAAGAAATCAGACTCTATAAAAATGTTAGGTGTGTACTTAGATACAAATGTAACACTTTACATTTGTATCTAAGTTTCCGCATATTGACTTTTTGTGTGGTAAACTTGGAAAAATTTGTTACTCCATGAAGGCTCTCTCATCTTATTGT
>WYDF02321419.1:0-14404 GCA_009867245.2 Adranes taylori
ATAGTTTCTAAATTGATTCAATTTTTGCGGTTTCAAGAAGAAACATTATTAATAAGATCATTGATAAGTTATCGGTGAAGTATTTAGTTTCATTTTGATTCAAGTGATTAATTCAAAATTATTGAAGCTTTATATTAGTAGGGTAAGGTTGCCCAATTTGTCCATTCTACAGGTCCTTCAATTTTTACGGATCAATGAATAAGATATTTAGCAAATGACATTAGTTTAATAACGTTTAGTTGAGCCTTCATTCGGTACAAAATAAGACACCTGTTGCCTTAACTGTAGCTCCCATTCCCTAAATTATACCTTATGATGTAACAAAAATAATGAACACATATTTTTTTAAGTACTTGTATTAGAACTCAATCAATACAATTTTAGATTCTTATTTTAATTAAAAAATTAAAAGCGAAAAAAAATTTATAAAAAAAATTAAAAAATGGTATTTAAAGATGTATAAAAATTATTTAAAATCAGTTTTGTTTGCAGACAGCAGATGGCTAAAATCTCAGAATCAGGGTTATTATAATTTTCTATTTTTCATTTTAGGTCTTGCTTCTGAATACCTCTATGAAGTCAAGCGACACTAAAAACATTTCCCAAAGACTCCGCATCATATAGTGGGTGCGAGTCGCCTCTTAGCACTATAAATTTGTTCTCGGAGTTCATGTATGTTCCTCCGACAAATCAGAGATTCATAGCATGGCCCATAGTGGTTCTTTTACCAATTTTGCCACATACATACTCCAAGTGTCCACAGGGGACAAAGTGATAGTCACCACGGCCCACAATTCTACCAAAAATCGACTGCACATAATTGAACACGGATGTCTACACCCTACGGAAGTCTACTATGAGGGAAACCCTCCAACTCGCCACTAAGTAACGTTGCAGGACTCACGTTAACTTATAGTCCGCAAGGAATGGCGTTACTCTACTGGATTAGTAGAACTTTTCATTGCCACTCAGTACTCGGTTGTACCACCCACAATTGATTAGTTATATTCGTAAATGTCTAACGGCGGGACCACGAAAATATTCTATTTTGGATTTCGTGAAGTACTGAAATAAGCCCCCGCGCTTGCTAGGTGATCGGTTAGTGCCAGATAGTTGTACGGTGTGCCTCTCGAAATTTCTCGAGTAACTAAGATCTATTGGTCAGAGCCAAGGTAGTAGGCATTCCCGAAGAGAGCCATAGTTACTCCCGCCTATGATTGCTATGAAAGTGACGTATGATTTTTGCCGCTTTATTATACCATGAATAGTTGCAGCATAAAGCGGCATTTCTATTTGCTCATCCGACACCACAGAAGTATCAGGCATGATAGGGTAATAATAACTGTCTCGTCTTATGTTGGATTTCCTGAGTTAAGTTCTTTTTTGTTTTACGTAGGAAGTGGAGAATCTTCAAAAGAGGAAGGATGCCTGGTGCATCCAACAACTGTGGGATTTTTACCAACTAAACGCCACTCCCTGTTGGGATTTTATATTGTTGGGAGATTGGTGAGCTTGTTTAAAGGAGGCTTTAGGATTTATCATCCTCTTCAGCCTGGAACTGGTTGAGTTAAGTCGTCTTAAACTCCATAAATATCAAATTAGTTGTTCTTCTTTCTAGAAGATTGGAAGGTTGCCAAACCGTAATCATATACTTTAAGCATGTGCAAATTTAGTGCCTGAAAGTCAACATCGGGATCAGGCATCTCTTCCTCAAATCTATTCCTAGATGAAGATCCACTGGCCAGAAATATCTCCTCATCATCCGTTTTTCTCGCATCGTTGTTTTTTCGTTTATTTCGCTGCTGAACTTCGTTAACCAATATCTTCCGCTTTAGTTTTTTTCCTCTTTAGTTTTCTGTGTCTCTTGAACATTTTGCAGCTACTCTTTTTACCGAATGCTGGTCAAAACAATAGCGTCCTGATTTTTTTATTATTTTTGTTGGGTAGGTGAAGAACTCTGATCTGTCAGGGGCGAGATCTCATTTAATTGGTTTCTGCATGCCGTTTATTTCAAATGTAGGACTAAGTAAAGGCTGTTGAGGTAAATGATCCAAAACCACAAAATCATGATTTTTAAAAATGTTTTAGTCTACAAGCCAGATCTCTAAACTTTTAAACGCGTTTTGAGCTACCTCTACTCGGTTGCCGTACCATAACACTCAGAGAAAAAGTGAGCAACTTGGACTTTAATTATTAGTTCATTAGTTCACCCATATTGTGCCATAACCACTTCTGTTATGCTTGAATTAATATGTTCCAAGTAACTTAGCAAATGCTATATGCAAAGGCTGCTTTCTATGTGTCATATGGCTAGGCAGTTGTAATATTATAATTCCATGCTCTCTGGCAAAATTAAGTGCCTGAAAATTTGTACGGTGGGCTGAGGTCAATTTAGAATTGAGAATTGAGACAGGATTCTCCTAGAAAGGCCGGAGGTGTGAGTGGGAATGACGTCGCAATTTACAGTATAGTACAGAACTGATGTAGCCGGAGTCAGAAATTTTAACTAAAGATCCAGTCGGTGCTCTTATCCCAGGCCCAGGTCCATGGCATTTTCTTTTAAATATTATCATGGCTGTCCCGTTGTGCAACAGTGGAACTAGTGTAAGAGATGATTCTACTAAGAAGACTGGACGTGTAGTAAAAATGACGTACTCATTCACAGAATAGTTCAGAAAAAATGTAGCTGGTGTCAGAAATTTCAACTACAGATGACTACGTATGGCAGCGCAATCACAATCATCGTATTAACGTACCTGTCACCACTAGTTACGGTTGCGATGAATGCCTTCCCCTTTTGGCCAACAACGTTAGAAGACCATAAAGCCAGAACCCCAAGAGGCTACCAAATGTCAAAAAGGTCGAAGGCTCGAAAACCAAAAACCAAAAAGATCGAAATTGTAGAAATTATAACATTCCCGATGCCATAAAAAATATTGGGGTGACTTCAAAAGATGTCAATCAAACGACGATGAACGTTGTGTCGAAGACGATCTGCCCAGAAATGGTTAATGATTTTAGGTGTTTAATTGAAGTGGAGGATTAATTCCGGAGACGTGCATTAATTTGGCGCCGCAATTCAAACTACAAATTGATGACATCAACGATTACCTTATTTGAGGCATGATGAAGAATTAACCACTGATTACCGTATCCAGTTAGAAACATTCCGAAATTTTTCAGTTAGAAATATTCCGATGTAAAAAAAATTGTACGACTTTGATACATTTTGAAGAAAATTATTTTTACCGACCCTGGTAGTATTAAATTATTTCTATTTTCATTCAGAATCTATTTACTTTTTTTATAAATCTATTTAGTTTGATATTAGGGCGGAGTTAAAGATAACATTGCTCCATATGTGTATGCATACATAACATTTTATTTGTTTTTTATTTTTTAAAAGTAAATAAATATACGTACATGCAAAGCGATGTTTGCATATACATGCAATGTATTTACATAGAAATGATATGCATTTGTTTTTCAATTACATGTAATGTTATGGGATAATGTCTGTTGCGATTAGGAGAATTGAAATGTCTTACGGTATTAAGGGTCATATCTTTAGAACCATTAGAGTTAGAAATCATTTTAAAGAGAATTACAAGGGCTATCCAAATAAAAGAAAATATATAGGGTGTTACTAAAATGTTTTTGAAAAAAATTTTATTGCTCAAAAAAGTATGTTCAATTATTTATAATAATAAACTTGAAGTCCCTTAGATTTACACGCGTCCTCCAACTTTCATTTTTCCAACTTTCGTAGGAACCCAGGACTATACGCTTTTTTTCAAGGTCACATTACTCCGACGGTGTGACATATTTTACATTTTGTACCTCCCTTTAGTATTAAAAGAACTCTTGACACAAAGAGGTTAATCAAAATCCTTCGTCCAGTTTCTGAAAAAATGGCACGCAAAATTTGCAAATCAAAAAACACCATATGTATATATCTTAATTTGTGATTTTAGAAAAAAATATTTCAAATAAAATCGATGAAGTTTATTCGAACGACTTATCTTTCAATATTCCTGAGATATTTCGAAAAGTTTGTTACACTTCAAACCTGGCAACACCGATTCCAATAAAATTTGGCAACATGAAACTTTTTATTCGACGAATAATAGACTGTGCTGTATGTGCGCAAAATTTCAGCCTCCTAGTTTGAATATGAAATTTCTGAACAAATAAAAATTTTTCATAACTGCGATATTGGATTTATAAAAAAAATTAAAAACTGATCTGTGGAATCATCGTCTGTATCAGTCTACCAAATTTCATGCCAATCGGTCTTATAAGTAAGGAGAAATCCGTGGACATACATCCGTACTCACAGACCCCGAAAACATTTTTTTAGAAAAAACTTTTTCTATGAAACATTTTTCCTTATGACCCTGTCTTTGAATTGCGTACTAATGGATTGCACTAATTTCAATACAAGAGACGTATTAAGGTGAAATAGAAAAAATTGTCAAAACATGAATCCTACGAGCGATGCTGTTAAAATTTCGGGATGTGCCAACACTGTATTTAAGCGATGATTAATCTATAAAGCATCATGAAGTCTGATCTCTCAGTTGTACAACGAAAGTGACAGATTGTAAATATATCAAACCGTTTCGTTACAGCAAATTTTCAAAATTATTTACAAGTCAATAACAATGGATTTAAATAGAGAACATTTTCGAGCAACGATTTTATTTTATTTTCGTTTAAAAAAAAGTGAAAAGGAGTGCATCGAAGATTTGAGAATTGCCTTTGGTGAAGAGGCAACTACAAGGACAACTGTCTTTCGATGGTGCCAAGAGTTTAAATTTGGCCGCAGTTAGATTAGTGAAGAATTTCGTGAAGGTCGACCAATGACATCGAAAACTGCTGAAAACATTGATGCTGTAGGAAATGTGATAATGTCAGATCGTCATTGTTACGTATAGAGAAATTGAGTCATACTTAGGCTTGGGTGTGAAACAAATCAATGAAATTTTACATCGTTACTTAGGTGGTAAAAAAATTGTTCCCCTTGGATCCCCCATAATTTAACTGAAGCTCAGAATGAGGCTCGTGTCAACTGGTGTAAATAAATGCTTAAACGATTCGACTCAGAGAGATCGAATTTGATCTACGACATTACTAGTAGTGACGAAAGTTGGATCTATGCTTATGAACCAGAAACGAAACATCAGTCAACTGTTTGGGTGTGTGTAGATGAAATCAAACCCACAAAAGTCACTCGCTATCGCAGTGTTTCTAAGAAAATGGTAGCTTGTTTTGTTTCAAAAACTGGGGATATCGTTACTACTCCACTTGAAGATCGTAGAACTGTAAATGCAGAATGGTGTACATCCATTTGTTTCGCACAACTTTTCACTGAATTGCGAAAAACAAATAGGACGCGACGCATCATTCTGCACCATGATAATGTCAGTTATCATACTGCGCAACAAACAGTAAACTATTTGAGCAGTCAAAAGGTAGAATTGTTGTCTCATCCTCCATATAGTCCTGATTTAAGTCCTAATGACTTCTTTACTATCTCAAAAATAAAAAATCGACTACGTGGCAAACGATTTTCATCTCCAGACGATGCAGTAGGATCGTTCAAAATGTGATTTCAAGTGTATCATCTTCTGAGTGGAAAAAATGCTTTGATGATTGGTTTATTCGCATGAAAAACTGTATACAGTGTAAAGGGGATTATTTTGAAAAGCAATATAGTAATATGTTATTTCTAGATGTCTTTGCCTTCGTCTATCCCGAAATTTTAACAGCAACCCTCGTATAAATGTTATATACTTATACGTGTTACATTCGTATATGGTATATGAAAGATAAAAATGAAAAGAAAATAAGTATTTGGCAATGCTGTAGGGAAAAGCGATTTTCAATTACGTCGCAAGAAGAAGTTATGAAAGGGTTTAGCATGAACTAGGAAGAAGATTGCTGTTCCATAGTAAAAAGAAAACTATTTTATCGTTATTTGGATTTTTAGTTGTCTAAAAATATATTTAGAAACACAACTCAGTTTGCCAAATAAGAATTCTACTAACCAAATAAGCAATGTATCTGTACAAATGAGGAATGTTAATACAAATGCTTAATTACAATGGAAATGAAAACTTAATTACAATTTAAATTTAACTTAAAATCGATGACGTGATACTGACGACGGCAGCAGGGTCAGACATACTACTCAGAGAAGACACTGACTTTCTGGGAGCTCAAGAATTTTACGCTCACAATTACCAAGGGACCGGTAATCGTACCGCTCGTGAATTGGTCCGATTTGGGGCCTAGCTGAAGGCTTATGCTCGGTACCAACAGTCAACATTTACTGTATGCAATATATACTTATTTAACTTCAAGTGTGTACTCACCTTTAGTTTCAAAACTAGTTAAAAAATGGAGACATCTAACGTTAAAAAATTAAAATTAATAATAACATAACCTCAAAATGTTTGTTTACATTCTTATTAATACGCCGATATACGAACAATGTGCAAAAAAGTGTCTATGGTTTGACCCCTCAGCATTCGCTAATATTTAGTACATTATATTAAATAAGTAATCGGAATGGACCTTACTGAGCAGAAATTAACTTTGGGCCGGGCAGTAGCCATGCATTTATACTATTAATACCGACTTTGCGGCATGCATTTATACTATAACACTTGTGGACTTAAGAAATAATGTGGTTATTGCATAATCAGGACCATGCGACGAAATTCAGCTGTCCGCGACCGAGAAAAGAGAGAGAGAGAAAAGAAATAAAAAGAAAACTAAAATACGTCGCGAGAATTTATGGCTTCCACAATTCCTTTACCGCCAATTTTGTTTTCTATGAGTTTTGATTTTTCTATCGTCAGTTTTAGAAAACTCGGCCAAAGTAAATCTTCTAGCATCTTCATTTTTGGAAAATTTTTAATAAATCGTACGATTTTCAAGAATGTATCACCGACGTTTTGACAATTTATGTTGGCCAACACCAAATATACATTTTTTCATTGACAAGCCGTAAGAAACGTTTCGTTTATAAACTCTCAAGACTAAAAAACAAAATAAATCTAATCAATTTATGTCCCGCTCGCTATTCTTTTTACATTTTCTAATGGACTGAAACTGATTGACCTAGCAAACTATTGAGTTATAATTAGCTTCAATAAGAAATGACGGAGAGATAAAGAATAGAACAGAGAAGAGAGACAAAAAGAAAACTACAAAGCGTCGCTAGGATTTATGGTTTACGCAATTTCTTTACTGTCAATTTTGTTTTTCTGAGTTCAGATTTTGATTTTATCAGTTCCAGAAAATTTGGCCAAAGCAGATCTTCTTGAATTTTCATTTTTGGAGAATTTTTAATAAGCCGTACAATTTTCACCCTTATGTTTCCAACCTTTGAAACGACAACTCCTCTTGGTTTTTCATTTTATATTTTCGGAGAATTACCAGCAAGATGTTAGAATGGTTGTCTTTATAATCTTCAACGAACTAATAAATTCATTATGATTAAAATCCATATGATTTACAACGAAGCGTCATTTCCATTTGCTTTTTGATTGGATATTTTCGAAGAATTTCAGCAGCAGGTTGTTACGATTCTCGTCCTTATGTTTTCAACGGTACAACTGCTGACTTCTATTGACGGTGGGTTCTATATTTTCTAAGAACTTAAGCTAAAGGCAATTTCGATGTGACGCTTTTCGACCATTAGGTCACGTAGCACCCTACCGGCACATACCACACGATACACCACGAGTGGAGTGTATCACTAGCAAAGATTTGCATATAAAACATCCAATATTGGGAGTTGCAATTCTGAATTAGAACGATTCTCGCCCTTGTTTCTTCAGGGAGCATTTCGCGCTATTCAAAGTCACAATTTGCAATTACGATAATAAGATCTATCTTTTGGTCGGCGAGCAATTATCGCGGTCTTAAGAATGATTTTCTCAAAGAAGTGTAGAGTCACCATGAATCTAATCAGATATAAGAAAAACAACATCAAATAATCTACAATAAAAACTAAGTGTGTCATGACATATCATTCATTTTCTGCAGACTTTTTGGATTTATTTTTCTCACTTTTCGTAGCTTTTGCAGTTTTCACACATCTGACATTTCCATATTGGCCGTTACTTCGATGGAACTAGGAAGAGGCAGCCGCCAAGAAAGTTGGTAGAAAAGCGTTATACAGCGAGTCAACATCACCAAACCAAACAATAAATTCCTCACCAAGAAATGTATCCGCGATTCTTCCAACAGTGTTTGAGATCTGTTAAACAGTAACCATGCATAGTAACCATGCATTCACTCATCACCATTTTTCTTCTTCGAAACGCAACAACGTATTTTCCACATCTTCGACCGTATCCAATGGCAATCGTCAATAAGATTAACCCGACGTTTCAACAATTTATTTTGACCAAATCAACCAATATACGTTTGTTCATTGGCGAGCCGTAGGAAACGATTCATTCATAGACTCTCAAGACCGAAAAACAAAATAAATGAAATCAATATATGTCTCGTTCGCTATCCTTTTTATTTTTTCTAATGGAATGAAATGGATTAACATAGCAAACTTTTGAATTATAATTAGATTCAACAAGAAATGTCAGAGAGATAAAGAATAGAATAGAGAAGAAAGAGAAATAGAAAACTATAAAGCGTCCCGAGGATTTATGGTTTCCGCAATTCTTTACCGCCAATTTTGTTTTTCTGATTTCTGATTTTGCTCTGTCAGTTCTAGAAAATTGGGCCAAAGCAGATCTTCTGGCATTTTAATTTTTGGAGAATTTTTAATAAGCCGGACAATTTTCACCCGTATGTTTCCAACCGTTGAAACGACAACTCCTATTGGTTCTTCATGTTATATTTTCGAAGAATTTGCAGGAAGATGTTAGAATTGTTGTCTTTATAATCTGCAACGAACGAATAAATTCCTTTTATTGAAATCCATATGATTCACAACGAAGTGTCATTTCCAATTGGATATTTTCGAAGAATTTCAGCAGAATGTTGTTATGATTCTCTCCTTTATGTTTTCAATGGTCCAACTGCTGATTTCTATTGGTGGTGGTTTCTATATTTTCTAAGAACTTTAGCAAAAGGCGTTTTCGCTATGATGCTTTTCGAGCGTTTGGTTGCGCACAACACTACCGCCACATACCATACGATACATACCATATTCCACTACCAAAGATTTGCATATAAAAGATCTAATATCGAGAGATGCAATTCTGAATTGGTGGTGTTTGTTTCTGCAGGGAGCATTTCGCGCTATTCAAAGTCACAATTTGCAATTACGGTAATTAGATCTATCTTTTGGTCGGCGAGCAATTATCGCGGTCTTAAGAATGATTTTCTCAAATAAACGTAGAGTCAACATGAATCTAATCAGATAAAAGGAAAACAAGATGAAATAATCCACAATAAAACTCTAACATATCATTCACTTTCTGCAGATTCTTTCGATTTACTTTTCTTCACTTTTCGTACCTTTTTCATTTTTAACACTTATTGCCGTTCGTTATTGGCCATTACTTCGATGGAACTAGGAAGAGGCCGCCGTCAGGAAAGTTGGGAGAAAAGCGTTATACCAACCAGCAAATGTCACCAGGTCAAGCAATAACTTAATCACTAACAAATTGATCGGCGATTCTTCCAACAGCGATTGAGATCCGTTAAACAATAACCATGCATTCACTCATCACCGTTTTTCTTCTTCGAAACGCAGCAACGTATTTCCCACATCTTTGACCGTATCCAATGGTTGGACGATATCATCAGCATCAGTAAGATTAACCCGACGTTTCAAGAATTTATTTTGACCAAACCAGCCAATATACATTTGTTCATTGGCGAGCCGTAGGAAACGTTTCATTCATACTCTCAAGGCGAAAAACAAAATAGATGAAATCAATATTTGTCTCGTTCGCTATTATTTTTATTTTTTTTAATGAAATGAAATGGATTAACCTAGCAAATTTTTGAATTATTATTAGCTTCAACAAGAAATGTCCGAGAGATAAAGAATAGAACAGAGAAGAGAGACAAAAAGAAAACTACAAAGCGTCCCGAGGATTTATGGTTTTCGCAATTTCTTTACCGCCAATTTCGTTTTTCTGAGTTCTGATTTTGCTTTTGTCACTTCTAGAAAATTTGGTCAAACCAGATCTTCTAGCAATTTCATTATTTGGAGAATTTATAAGCCTATAATTTTCACCTATTGAAAATTGTACCAACCGTTGAAACGACAACTCCTATTGGTTCTTCATTTTATATTTTCGGAGTATTTGCAGCAAGATATTAGAATTCTTGTCTTTATAATCTTCAACGGACGAATAAATTCCTTTTGATTGAACTCCATATGATTTACAACGAAGAGTCTGTTACAATTAGTTTTAAATTGGATTTTTTCAAAGAATTTCAGCAGAAGGTTCTTAGGATTCTCGCCCTTATGTTTTCAACGGTATAACTGCTAATTTATATGGCGGTGAGTTCTATATTTTCTAAGAACTTTAGCATAAGACGTTTTCAAAATGTCACTTTTCGATCGTTTGATTACGTACAACCCTACTCACACATGCCATACGATACATCAGGAGTGTATCAGTGCGAACAATTCGCATATAACAGATCCAATATCGAGAGATGCAATTCTGATGCAATTGGTGGTGTTTGTTTCTGTAGGGAGCATTTCGCGCTACTCTAAGGCGAGCAATTATCGCGGCCTTAAGGATGATTTTCTCAAATAAACGTAAATTCAACATGAATCTAATCAGATATAAGAAAATAACATCAAATAATCTATAATAAAAATCTAATGATCTCATGATATATCATTCATTTTCTGCAGTCTTTCGATTTATTTTTCTTCATTTTTCGTTTCTTTTTCATTTTTCACACTTATGACCCTTACCTGTTGGCCGTTTCTTCGATGGCCGCCGTCAGAAAGCATTATACGTGGAAAACCATTATACCATCAAGTCAACGTCACCAAGCCAAGTAATAAATTCGTCACCAACAAATGGACCTCCAATCCTTCCAACAGCGACTAAGATTCGTTAAACAGTAATCATGCATTCAGACATAACCGTTTTTCTTTAATACGTAACAGCAACCAATATACATTCAAACATTGACGAGTTTGTGAGAAACGTTTCGTTTATAGCCATCCTCACGATCGAAGAACAAAATAAATTAAATCAATTTATGCCTCGTCCGCTATTCTTTTTACTTTTACTAATGAACTGGAATTAATTGACCTAGCAAACTTTTGAATTATCATTAATTTCAATAAGAAATTTTATTCAATTAAAATCGCGAATAGAGTCCTATTACGTATTATAAATACGAAGATCAATAAACCTTATTCTATTACATTGTTATTGCATACTATTTGTGTTTACCCACAAATAGCGATGTGCGTTCTCTTTCAAAGATAAGCCACTTCTTCCTACCGCCCCTGAGACTTATGTATGAGCATTACCTGTTACGAAAAAATCAGAAAAGTGGTATGGTGGTTCAGCAAAGAGAATAATCACAAAACCACGATTCTGTTTTTATAGAGATACTGTAACAACATTTTTAATAATCAATGACTAAGATTAATGAAGTAAATACCTCATAACCTCAAAACTAACGTCTAAATTAGATGAAAGAAATATCTTCGATGATGTTAGGAAGCATAACTAAATAAAATGTTCTTGTCCAGTTGTATACAATATCAAATGAAAATCATCGGTAGTTGGACATCAGGTTTTGTGGTAACATGTTTGTGGTAAGCTGTAACAACAATTTGGCTATTAAAAAAATTTCTGATGTATTTTTTGACGGTGATTTAAAAAAAAATAACCAAAAAATTCTATCACGTGCAGTTTTTTCACAATATGAAATTTTCGGTTTTCAATCTTTCCGTTTTTATGAATATACAATTAACATGTAATTTATTTTTGTTCGTCCGCTAAAATTCATTAATATATATATACAACAAATTTTTGTTGTTGTTTTATAATAAACAATTAATAAAATAGAAAAATGTTCGATACACATAAATAACAAAACGAAAGAAATTAATAAAATAGTGTAGAGAATGAGGTGAAGTTCATTCATTCTGTCACTTCCTCTCAAGACAGACATGTGGCACCAATTCTAAACACAGACATTTCTTCGAATATTTAGGCATCATTTTGAACAAACTTAAATACAAGTATAACATGCGGACCATATGTAAGGATTTACAAGTAATCGCCATACTTTTTGGACTTCAAGAGGAATATACAAAATATCCATGCTTCCTGTGTGAGCGGGACAGTAGGGAAAGTAGAGAGCATTGGATTAAGAGAGAGTGGCCAGTAAGAGAGAAGTTGGAAATTGGCAGCAAAAATGTTATTGCGGAAACTTTAGTTGACCGAGGAAAGATCATGCTGCCTCCACTTCATATAAAACTTGGTTTGATGCAATAATTCGTGAAAGCTCTAGATAAAGAAGGTCGGTATTTCAAGCGCTTGCTTCATGCATTTACTGGATTATCTGTAGCCAAAGTGAAGGAAGGTGTGGGTCTAGATATTCGGAAACTTACGAAGGACGAAAAATTTGAAGCATGTATGAGAAAGGTTGAAAAGGAAGCTTGAAGCTCCTTTCAACAAGTTGTTAATAAATTTCTGGGTAATTATAAGGATCTCAACTTCAAACAAATTGTAGAAAGTATGCTTGAACATTTAAAACATTTGGATATTATGTCAGTTTAAAAGCGCATTTCATGATGTGCTATCTGGACTATTTTTCTGACAATCTTGGTTCCATCAGTGACGAACACGGTGAAAGATTTCAACAAAACATTAAGCAGATGGAATGCAGATACCAAGGTAGATGGAACAAAATCATGGTAGCAGATTACTGCTGATCGCTACATAGAGAACAGCCGCAAATTAAACTCAGAAGATCTGCTTCCACAAGGAGTATTCAACACAAAAGAACAAGCGAGCCTTAATAAACAATCAGCGAGCCTCAGATATGAAAGAGCACTGAAAGTAGTTTTTTTTAACTGGCTTCTCTACGTTTTCGGAGTTAATTTATAACTTCATTTTATTCAGCAAAGTAATCGTAGGGATGAGTTTCTTTTTCAACATGATATAAAATCATAAATCTTTGTAGAGCCCAAACTCTTTCATTTCGCAAATGATTTATTGATTATTTATCAATAAATCAGATATTGTATCAGATATTTATTGATTATTTATCATTCGACTACATTCGAATGGTAGTCGAATGGATTTGTTAAATGGCGATGTGTTTTTCGGCTGCCAGTGGTTGTATCACGTATTTGGAGTACATGACTTGCGGAGGCGATGATGCCACAATATCTGTATGTAACAAAACAGTTGGCGGATAGAAACAGAACAACGTCACTTCTTTATTACTAAACTGTATCCACAATGAGGACACGAAACTTAATCCATTAACTCCCAGTAATTTTATTTGAAAAATTTATATTTTTATCAAATAATTTATATTTACTCCAAAACTAGTTTTCAAAAGAAATTAAATTTTGTTTACATATAGTATCATTATGAAAGTAACATTATTATACAGCTAGTTGAGATATTCCAATTTTCTCTAAATAAAGTCATACCGAAATGGTGAATGCTTCGGGCAAATTTAGATTTTTAACCAAAGCATTCACCAGTAATTATATACTCTATTTCCATATAATAATAGTTTGGTTATTACCAAAACGATTTATGTTGTGACGTTAAATTTTCGTTAACACGTACTTAAAGTCGTAGATTTTTCCCATGTTCTTAATGTCGCAAAAACAATAAAAAACTAAAACAAAATATGTGAAACAAATTTCATTTATTTCTATGATAAACTGAAGCGAGAAGAAAACAAGGGTGTATAAACTTTCATCGCGCTTCTGTTGTTACACGGCACTGAAAGTTCAACAATTCGATAAAGCTGACTTCCCTAAATTGTTCGAACTTAAATTTTTGAATTTCAAGTTATTCACTAACGTAATCCCAGAAATCAATTTTTTCAATATTATATGGGTTGGCAAATCTAGGTAGAGCCTAAAATATTTAATTTGCTCAAATGAAATTTATTGATATCATCGTTTAACATTAAAGATGTTTACCATGTAAAACGTAAATTTAACACATCGTTTGGTTTACTTTAAAGGGGTACTTGCTCGGTGCGTAACAAGTTTATTGCTGCTGTGGGCTGTTAAAACTAGCGATCTGTTTTTTTGCCAGCCGTTGTATTACTTATTTGGAGTACATGACTTAGAGACCCAATTATGCCACAATATTTGTGTATAGTAAAACATTACTTTTTTGAATATCGTTGTATTGGCCCCGTAATATCTAATGTATAAAATTGTTGTAGACAGGTGACCAAA